>QYTT01090448.1:2259-13122 GCA_006980735.1 Dasypogon diadema
ACTAATTTGTGCTGTGTGACTCACACAGCACCGTAGATTTTTAGTTTACTGAAACTATTGACTTACTTATTAATTATCAAATTAATTGTATTACGTATGCATAAAAGCCGGCCGGCACAATTACTCAAAAAACAAAACATTTCATTGACACAGATTTGCGGGGGCGCCAGGCGGGGAAGGGGTGGTTTGTGATTGGCTGGCGCGCGAATTTTCAAATTAGTCCTAGAAACTTTTTTTGGTGTGGTTTTTGGTGACGTGAGAGTGAGACGTGCGGTTTTTTTTGTGCTTCTTCTGGTGCCCCCCAGACGTGATGCCCTAGGCAATTGCTTAATTTGATTAAGGGTTAATCCGTCACTGGATACAAATGACCAACTAGAGGGGCGACCACGGCTATAAAAATGGCGCACCAGTAAGTGAAGCTTGCCTTGCAAGCTGCAAGGCACTCGCATTGCACTCCATTTCATCCCCACCACTATATGTGTTGTACTCCCCTTCCCCTCAGGAAGAAAACAAAAAAAGAATTTTGAAAATCGGACTATATTTACCGGAGATATTCAATTTTGAATGGAAAATGAACCGGAATTTTTGTAATTTTTTACACAGCCTTGGTGCATATTATGACGTCACAATAGCAGCCTAGCTTGCAAGTGGCACCCCTTTCCACCAAAACTAATTTCCTCTCCCCTTCCAGAATCAAACAAAAAAAGAATTTTGAAAATCGGTGAATATTTACCCCAGATATTCAATGTTCTATATGAAGGAATTGAAATTGTCAATTATGCCGTGTGATACGCAACATTATCGTGATAAAAACTGGTTAGGAAACATCAAAGTATCAAAGTAAAGGGAATTTAATGGAGAAGACCATTTTTCGTACTCAATTTAAATTTTCAATCAAAATTTTAGCCTGATTTTTTCTCGACCTCACAAAAATAAATGGTAGAGGTGCGTTGGTGGTCTCAAAAAATCACAAAAAATTAGCAAAAGACAGAATTTAAAGAATTATGCAAATCGGTTAGTAATTACCGGAGATATTCAATTTCGAGTGTAAAATAAATTCAATTTTTCCCACATTATTACAACCTCGGTACATATTATGACGTCATATGTAAACATAATTGATGCTTTTCGCTTGCAGTAATTATCTCCATTTTATTGGTAATTTGTTGCAATAAATTGCATCTCAGTTGTATTGACATCGTAGGAGTACGGAACACTTTAATCCTTAAACTCCTCCAATTATTAGCACAAATTCATGTTTAGGACTGTATAATTCGGGACTATACAAAGATAGACCACTATTCTATACATTTTTGAAAAGTACTCGTCGGGAGCAATCTTTTGATACCAAACTCGACCAGATATGAATGCCTTCATTTTTCGCATCCCGGAGGTGACTCTCTTCACTCACTCCTTAATAACTCCGGACTGGATAGCCCGATGTAGATGAAATAAATTGCAGTCTAAAGGTAAGGGATGTGGCTTTCATCTCCCACCACAAAGACGTTGGCAGAGTTTCATTCGGATCCGCCAGATGGCAGTTTACCTCCAAATTTCTAAAATTCTATTCCATTGAATTTCACCCCCTAAATAATCCCCGATTTCAACCAAATTCGGTATTTACAACCCTTTCATAACCCTCTAATTAAATTATATGCAAACATTCACCCCCGCCCAAATATAGATACCAAATTCGGTAGTTATAGAAGAGGCTGTTTAACGCATCAACGATAACCTAAAAAGAATTTATTAGGAAGTACTGGGAGCGCCTTGTAAGAAGTATCAAAAACGCTCTAAAAGGAATTAATTTACATAGAAATCCTTCAAGTAGCTCCAAAAATCTAGAGACCTTTACTGACATTCGGAAAGTCTTACGCTACCCGATTTTGAAAAAGACGGGTGATGGAATACCTGCCTGATATCACCAGGCGAACAAAGTCTTTTGAAAATGTCGAACTGCTGCAAGAGGGCAACATAGGTAGTGATTCTGGTCGGCGGTGATATACCTAAAGACAGGTGGCCAAAGGGACGAGTAGTTGAGATTATACTAAGTGCAGTTGTAAAGATTCGACAAGTTACTATAGAGATTTCAAGTGGAGTATGCGCGATACCCGTCAGCAAACCTTTCAATGCTAGATTTAGATACCAGTGCTACTAGGGATTCTTGTAAGAAGTATCTACGGTGAAGAGAATGAAATGTAAGAGGGCTTGGGAAGAGACAGAAACAAGACAATCTGTTTTCAAATCTTGCACAGGGCGTGGTGATACATCTGGGTACCAGTGGTTGAGGTAATTCTACTGACAAGAATTGTTCTTGTGAAGCCACTGTGCAACATGCACAGTAATTTCATGCCAAAAAAAATTGTGGCTCAATTGCAACATTTGACAGGTTAAAATTTCCCAATTCCTCCTTCCCTAATTGCCGTCCGCCTAAGCTGTGCTGTGTGCATCATAGGGTTGTCCTCTGAGCTTAGGCAATACCTTAAAAAAATAACAATTTCTTAAATGGTGAAATTAATTAATTAATATTGTTTTCTTTCCTTTGACTGCAGAAAATTTCGCAGTCCATCCACCGTCTTTTTTAAACACCCTTTGCCAACAACAACAGATTTTCAAAATATTAATTAAACTGAAGTTTACTATCTAGCTCACGATTCTTCTGTATTGGAAACTTACCCAGGGACTTGGTAACGTTTCCTTTGGATTGAATTGAATCACCTCATATTTTGTTGTGTTAAACTTTCAGTCAAAATGTGATTTTGATTGTTATCTTTTTGTATATTTAGATTGAATCTTCATTTGAGCGTTCCAGTTCTATTACATACGATATAACACCATCGCCATTGAGTTCCTATTCCCTATCTTTTTTCTCTATTATTTTTATGCTTTTCATTAATAATCTCTTATCTAACACTTTTACTCCAATACACTTGATTTGTTGCTGAATTCTACAATCGACAGTCTTTTATTGCTACTTTAATAACTACTATTCTAATGTAATTCGTAAACTGAATCTTTCTTCATTCTTTAGTGCTTTAGTACTTTTCTGCTTATTCCTTGATTTAATATGAGATATTAGCCTCTTTTTAAATTTTAAATTCGTAATTTTACAAATTGCATTGTTTCAGCAAATTTCATTTTTTATTATCGCGCCATGCTTCTAGTGGTTCTAGTGGTTTTTCGTATTAGTAGACCTTACTATATACTTTCCATTTCTATTGGTAAAAATTCGCTTTGCTCTAGTGCTTCCATTGCAGTGTGATTTACAGCTTTAGGTTTTCTACTTCAGTTCACAGGGTCACCCATCTGAAGCCACTTGCTAACGTGGAACCGGACTTGGTTATTAATGGTTGAACCAAACCACGTGTGCTAAGTTAACATAACCTGACTGGCAATGGTGATGTGACGTGAATTTTAACAAAGCGATAAAGCGGTAATTACCATTAAAGAAAGGGGTTGAAAACAATTTGATACGTCATCCAGTGTTGGGGTGGTAACGCTCTCTCTAGCCAACCTGATTAATCAAATCACTTTGCCGGATCTGTGCGCCCTATTCCTAATCACTTTGGTCACCCTTAAGCCAGCAACTTATAAAAATTCACCCTTGAGCAATGTGATCCCCTAAACAATTGGTAATGTGACACATATTGTGACAAATTGCATAAAATGAGAGTATCCTGGCTGATGCACCCCCAGACTCTTAGCGTATTGTACCTCCACAACACAGATGCTGTTTCCCGAACGGTGAAATGCGCAAGGACAATGCATGACGAAAGTGAATTTTCCGCCTATTTTGGATTAACGCCTGCGACTAATTGTGGAATTTTTGTCAAACGGATGTGACGAATTGACCCTCCGTCAATACACCAAGTGTTGTGATACACCTGCAAAGGCTCAAAATTTTAGGGTAAATAAAAGGACAAGTGCTTTTGCGCATTTGTTGTTTTGAAATTGCCAATTTACAGTGATTTCATTGTTTTATAAATAAAACTACACTTAAATAACATTTAGTTTTCGTTGCTTTCTTTATTTCCGGGAAAAGCAATCTCATCCGGCCGGAAATAGGAGTTCTGCATGCTGTACAAACGGTCGATGGGGTTCAGCATCTGTTGTTGGCCAAACGGCGCCATTAGTTGCTGAAACGTTGCGTAGCTCAGACCTAAAATTGTATTCAGCAATGGCTCGTTAGTTTTGTTGCAGTTTTCTGAAAATAAATTATAAAAAAAATTGGAAGTAGTGAAAATGAATGTAATTTAGGAGAATTGAAAGTGTTTTAGAAAAATATTTTGATTTTAATTGCACCGGAATAATTTTTTGATATCGCCCGTTATGAACGCGGACATTTGTAAAAAATTCATTTATAAAATGATTTATACATTCTTAATTAATACGCATATAATTACAAATCATACACTATTATAAAGATATTATAAGTAGTTATAATTTCATGTTATATTCCAAATCTGCGTGATATTAATGACTGCAACATAAGGAATTAAACCTACCTCACGGACGTAGAGATTTAAAAATATACTGTAATCCATATATAATGAAGTTTATAACACAGTAAAGGAAAGAACAAACATTTGATAATATACACAGATCAGTTACGGACAGGACAAATTTTCAATTCTTTTTTTTTATATAAAGCAAATCCTATAATGTAAACAAAATTCTTTTTGTCTTGTTGAAAAATATTTATATGATCCTGATATAACAGCAAATGTTAATGGGCCACATGCCCCCAAATTATAATCGCCTAAAAGTACGATTAGACGGCGCCTCTTTTCGTGCAACATGAAGCATGCAACTAAGGAAGGCAAGGTGATGCATGCGACTGTGTATGCCTCAAATATGTGCGCAGAAGTAGACGAATGGAAGATTAGTTGCAACACTGCACTGCATTCCAGAACATATTTGAGAGATTCTACATGGTCATCAGTACGATTAGGTTGTTCGATTTCTTATCCTTTTACATATTGATGTAATGTAAATTGTTGTAAAGTGAAATAATTGAGCGGAATTCTGACAGAGCTCATATAGTACAAACCAATATCTTAAATGAATGTATTATATAAATCATCGGTAGCTAAAAAACGTAATGTCACTACTACTGTCTACTAACGAGTCTATCCTTTCTCCCGTTAGTATCTTGTTTTGTAATAATTTTACCAATTAGTATTATAGTTTTTGAAAGTCACTTGTATGCGTGTTTGTTCAATTTCTGAGAAAAAGCATCACCGGTTCATTCTAACTTCTTACAAAGTGTTCGAACGCTTATGAGAAAATCGGGAATCTATTACTTCTGCTTTATTTTTATTTTTACCCGAAATTATAATATTTGCAGCATCAACAGCCGCAGTATATAACACGGACGATAATAATTTCCGAGAAATCTGAAATTGTGCCTCCTAATTAGGGAGAGGCATAAGGCACATGCACACGCCATATCCTAATTGCACCATCGCAAATCTAATTGCGCTGTCGTATGCCACATGCGCTGTTGCACAAAAAGTAGCACCGTCTAAACCTACCTTAAGGAGGCGGGGGGCTTCCACTTTGCTGAATCAAAAAAATCGACTTTACTTTTTTGGTTTTTTTGAAAATTTGCTTTTTTCGAAAATAAGTGGTAAAAATTTCGAGTCAAAATTCTAAAAAATTGACAAGGTTTTAACGTGTAGAGCAATGATTTGTCTCAGAAAGAATTCGGAGCGTTAAGACTGACGTGCCTAAGGGCCGAAACACATTCAGAGGTACCAAGCCGCAAGTACCAGGTATCAAATTCAAGTTTCAAACAACGAAAACTTATGAGAGCTTCCATATTGGCGGTAGCAGGCATCATTTGGTACCAGTATCAAATGATGATTGCTACTCAAGTTTGGAAAGTTTTGAATTTTGATACTGATACCACAGTAGTGCCAACAAAATAAGTGCAAACGTATAAATATTTTAGGTGTCAAAATTAAAAGAATTTAAAATGAGGGAAAAGTTAATTGAATTTGTGAGGAAGAATAATTTCATGCATGATATAAATTATACGGAATATAAAAATTTGAAACTTATTTAAAATATTTTGATAAATTTTCAATCATAAATATTTTAAAGTTGTCAGTATTGAATGACGCTTGCGGCTTGGCACCCTGAATGTGGCTTCCCCCGGTATCATGTGTCGGCATCAAATGCTTGGTACCTGCGGCTTGGTACTTGCGGCTCTGTGAATGTGTTTCGGCCCTAACTGCCGTACCCTATTGTTCATGTTTGCACATGTAGCGCCTGAGGTAAGTGTTTGTTTAAAATTAGTCGTCGTCAACCTGATCCCTATCGCCCAAAGCATAAAATAAAATTAATAAAAGGAAAACTTTCAACTGGCCACTACAGCGAAAACCGACAGCTCTCCTCCTCCCCCTCAGCTAAAAAGGAGTCCATCGTTTGTTACTTATGGGAATTGAACCAGATATCAAATATCGAGTTTTACAGTATCAGCCTCAAGAATGTCATTAATATAATTATTTAAACTTCGTTTTTTTCACATTCAACTTTCTTTAATTTAAATAGCCGCATACTAGTAGGCGCTATATCGATGGAATTGCAGAGATTCGTTAAATTTAACGTTTCTTTTATATTATTAGTAATATCATGAAGTCTTTAAGATATATATATATAGTGAATTTTCGTTATAAGCAACCCATGCTAAATCAATGTGTTTCGAAAATGAGTTTATAATGAGAAATGGAGCTAAATTTTTCTTGAAGAAATGAAATGGCTTTAAATGCGGTAATATAAGTATATAATTGTAAATAATTATAATTGTATTATATTTCAACGGATTAGATGGGGGAATTAACAAATTTTGTTTAAAAATGTTTGTTAATATTTATTGAAATTTTCATATAGTACCTATAAAATGTAAATAAGCATGAACTGAAAAAAATGTAACACTAAGTTTTCATTTAGTGTGAATACAGCAAAAAAAATTAATTGTGTACAAAATATGTAGTTAGTATTCAGTAATTTGTTTTTTTTTTGTGCAATGTTAATTACTGCAATGTTTAAATAGTGCCTTCTCTCGAATTCTTTTTAAAACTAAAATATCCCAAGTTTCCTTCTTCTCCCCATTCAATTATGCTCTTGAAATTATTTATCACCTCATCAAATGTCTGGGAATCAGGATTTATTTTTTCAACTTCTTCGTGATGTTGTATATTAATCTCTTCATTCCACAAATTGGTCCCAGTTTCACTGTTTCTACGTGCCCAGTTTATTATTTCTTCATCACATAGAGAATTATTGTGGAGAAAAATTTTTCTATATAAATTAATTAGCGGGAGTTCATCTTCCCTTTCAAAGTGATGAATTGGCAAGTTTAAACTAATTTCATCGATGTCTATCAAATGGTTCCAAGCCTTTTGAATAAAACTCTTTGGAACATCCTTCCATGCTTGTCGAACTATATGAATGAAATGAAATATTTTTTATTTTTTCAACTGTATCGCTTCAAGGCTTTGCAGTAAGATTAATTAACAAACTTTTCCGGTATTTCACTTTCATACTTTTGATGATGTTCTAGTCTAATGGTTGCAGTATTGCTGTCGTATTTAGTGGAAAGAACATGATTTTAAAATCCGAGTCTCCACTGACCAATTCTGTGCTATGACAGGCAGCATTATCTACTAATAACAGTCTGTGGCAACACTTTTCGCCACAAATGAAAAACCTTTTTTCATTTAGCTTATAATTCGTAATAAGAAGGTTGCTTGTTCACATCACGTCGGGGTCACCAATTTGGGGACTACTGAGTCACATAAAGCGTCTTTTCGTTCCTCTAGTTTGGGTCGAGTCAGAACTGAATTTATTGAGAATATCACAAGTACTTATATACTACGTTAAAATTCTTATTACGAATTATAAGCTAAATGAAAAAAGGTTTTTCATTTGTGGCGAAAAGTGTTGCCACAAGTCCCTTGGCAAGCAAACCTTTTGTCTGTAAATTCTGCTTCGCTTTCGGTTTTTTGATGTTTTTTGCCAAGCATTCTTTTATGATCTCTAGTAAAGTAGAGAATCCAAGTTTCTGAACACTCGGGGATTCTTCGATTTTCGAGTTTATGAGATCCAGTAGCGTTACAACAGGCCATTATGGTAACACGTTCTTTAGAGTTTTTCCTTCTAGAAGACTGCTTTTCGTGGGCTGCTCTGTTCGGGCAGTAAATTTAAGTCGGGAAAAATTTCTTCAAATCTGCTTTTAAAATTCTGCACGATAGACTCATCACATAATAATGTTTTCCCACTTTTGTCATACTTTGTCATTTACTATATTTTTTCTGCTTCGTTCTTCCCAAAACCACCTACATATATATTTTAATTTCAATTTCAGGAATCTGGGTTGGTCTAATTTTTGTTAAAGATTTCGATGTGGCGATTGAGCTGGAAACGAATTCTAGCATTTTGTCTTTGTTTTTCTTTATATTATAAAGAGTTGATTCGCTGAGTTTATAATTCTTAAAAATTTGTCTTGAAGCCATATTTTTGTCTACATCATTTAAAATTTTGATTTTATCGATATTGGCATCACATTTCTTCTTCGACCCTTGTCCTAAGAGTAAATTTTTCGAAAGTTGAGTTCACAAATAATGTTAACCAATGCAATTTATATTGTTTTTTGCGGAAATAATAACGTAAAAAATTCTAGAGGTTCCCTTCGCTTCGTGCTCAAAGAATTACAGAATTGCAGAATTATCTACAACTTTTGGGCTAACTTTCGAAACTTTAATGCAGATTTCGTTGTGGCAATTTTAATCTTGAAGATGATCCAAGAATCAGCGGTTCAGTTGAATTTGATTGATGATGATTCTCGCCAAACAATGGAGAAAATTTCAAAAAGAATGGATGCTTCCTAGTCAGCAGTTCAACGCCACATGAAATCGATTGGGAAGTTTCAAGATGGTGTTGTATGGGTTCCCCATGTTTGCAGTGATGACAACAAATTGAAAAGATCTTGCATATGCAATTTACTCGTTAACCGGCATAAAAAAGAACAGTTTTTTTTGTCATAACGAGAGATGAGAAATGGGTTCTCTATGATAACCCAGTGAGGAAAAAGCAATAGCTTTCCTAGGGAATGCATCTGGCTTTCATTTAAGATCACACACACATAGCGATATTTTGTTTAGTTCCCGAGGAATCACCCCTTCTACCTTTGAACTGAAATTTTGGGACACTTGCCCTTGCCCTGCAACTACCACATTTTATTGGAGCATCGTGTAGAGGTTATCTTCTTCTTTCATGTGAGACCACGCACGTACTGATATTTTATCTAGTTCTCGGGACATCAGTCCTCTTACCTTTGAATTGCACTTTTTAACACCCCCTTGCCCTGCATCGTTCATTCTGTTGGGTAAGGTTTAGGGTTATGGTTAATACTAATCCATCTTATTAATCAGGTTTTGAGTTAAGGTTAGCGATGGGTTTTAATTATTATACTAATTATTATGGGTAATACCGGTATTATTGTAAGGTCAAGAGGCCTAGGGGTTGCTTGACCTTGCATTAACCTTGTGATTGCGAGAGTTTTGGATAGGCAAACCATCGACTGAATTCTCACTTCATTTAATTCACTTTTAATAAAATTCGGATCACAATTCTGAACACACTATGTCCCCTATGCGGCCGCCCTGCTACCAATCTAAATTTTAACTACTTCGGGTTAGTAAACATAAGCGCCTACGGGTTAGTAACTACCAAATTTTAATACGTGTAATACTTTTTAATAGTTTCTAATTATCCAAGGGTACTTCTCTCGGCCAATTTTCTTCCTCCACAATTTCTGCTGGCTTCGGGGCGTCTTCCTCGATCCTCAATCGTTCCTTGGCTCTTCAGCTCACGGTCACTTGATTTCTTCTGTATTTCTTGTTATTTTGTGTTTTGTTATTTTGCGTCTTTTTATTAACTTTATTAGCCTCGGCTTCAATTTTACTCCTTCAAAATTTTATACAATTTTACTTTTTGAGTTTTCTTATGAAATTTTATTTTTTGACTCCTACTCGCGCCAACACCAAAACCAAAAGAGGCCAGGAACTTCCCGTCTCACCAAAATGTTCGCTCTTCTTTTTCCTCCAGCATGTCGGGTTCCGGTCACAATTAGACCATTCGGAACAATTAGACCTTTTAAGTGCTGAGGGCGGGACTTTCAAGTTTAGAATTTAAAATTATACAATGACTTAAAGTTGAACCATTTGCAATTATCTAACAATTTATTATTTTATTTAGACCTAACTATTCTTAATTTCTTTCTTAATTCCTTTCATTTGTTTTATGCAATTATCTAACAATTTATTATTTTATTTAAACCAAACTAGTCTTAATTTCTTTCATACAAATAATTTGCACTTAACTGGTATAAAGAAAATTGATTATTCCCGAATTTCATTTATTATTATGTATAAAGGATTTTTATTATTTTCGTATTTAAACAAGATAAAGAAGATTGAAGCAACTTTGAAATGGTTTGCTTTCCAAATAAGGTCTGATACCTATTTAAGCGGGCAAGATAAGCAAGTATTATTTCTAACGTCAAATTATTGAATTCAGGATTTTAATTCTAGCAATATAAATAATAAGTCCAGGGTTGTTTGTTATTCGTCTCCTATTCGGGATGCTAGACTGTGTCACGTTACATTATTACTAACCGGTTTTAAGCCAATACAATATCGCTACTCAGTACCTGTTGGGTAAAACCTGTGCTATATTATCAATCGATTTTTGGATAAGGGTTCCGGCCTGAATTGACATGGAGTACTGGTATTAGCAATACCGATACTCAGTCCTCTGTGGGAAATACCGGTATCGTTATCAATCGGTTTTTTGAAT
>QYTT01090448.1:13142-31114 GCA_006980735.1 Dasypogon diadema
CTTTGAATTGCACTTTTTAACACCCCCTTGCCCTGCATCGTTCATTCTGTTGGGTAAGGTTTAGGGTTATGGTTAATACTAATCCATCTTATTAATCAGGTTTTGAGTTAAGGTTAGCGATGGGTTTTAATTATTATACTAATTATTATGGGTAATACCGGTATAATTACTAACCGGTTTTAAGCCATTACAATATCGCTACTCAGTACCTGTTGGGTAAAACCTGTGCTATATTATCAATCGATTTTTGGATAAGGGTTCCGGCCTGAATTGACATGGAGTACTGGTATTAGCAATACCGATACTCAGTCCTCTGTGGGAAATACCGGTATCGTTATCAATCGGTTTTTTGAATCCGCTCTGTATTGGTATTATAGGTATCAGTATAAGAAATATCAGTACTAAGCCCCTACCGGTATTCAGTCCCTGGTGTGTAATACCGGTACCGTTATTAATAGGTTTCATGGATAAGGGTTTTGCTCTAAATCGGTATTGAGTGCCGGAGTAAGTCCATAGACAGGACAGCTTGTGAATAATTTTTGACCGGAATTTGTAAAAAATTTTACTTTTTTTCTTATTATATAAAAAAGAAATGTGTATTTTAAAATAACACATAAATATTATTATTTCAAGAAAGCTTAATTTGAATCTATTTTAATTTCTCCTGATTTACTTCAATTTTGATGATGGCAACCTTGAGTGCGGTGTGCTTGTAGACTTCTAAATTGCGAATTTGTTATCCTTCTCGCCCACATGGTAATTGAAAAACTTATAGTTAATTATACTTAATTCTCCCAAAAAACTTCTACTCTATCATACCTTTTCCAATTGTTTTAGTCTTTGGAATACTTTTGGTTTAAAAAATTATGGAGAAAAAGTTATCTAAAATTAAAAACAAGCAAAAGCTGGGGTATTATACTGAAAATAACAGGTATCACAAACATTATTAGGAAGCCCTTCTGTGCAGAGTCAAATACCCAAACATTTGAAACAATATATCGATTTATACTCATTTTATCTTACAGAAAACAGTTGTTATTCTGTCAGAAGATTGCAGTGATAATTTAGATGAAAATTTATTGATTGCCATAGATGGTTTAAAGAAAATTTGTCCTGGCTTTGCCAGGACACTAAGTGCTTACTTAATTGCATAAGCCCAATAACTTTTCGTGGAACAACAACAGATATACACAGATAAACAGATATTGCTCATCAATAAACCCTCTAGATTGTCTAAGCGAGTCAATAATTACCTTTGTTTACGTCATCACAATTGAATTGCAGGTTTTCGTTGTTTTCCTCTTTCATTTGAGGAGTTTTGTCATTGCAGGAGAAGGGTGATTCGAGGGATTCACTATCACTTTGATTTTCTTCTTTTACTTTTGCTAAGCTACTATCAGATTCCTGTGAATCAGTTTCGCTAGTGCCCTTATTCTCTTGCTTTGCCTTCTTTTGTATTTTCTTTACCTTTGCTCTTTGATTTTGAAACCACACCTAAAGAATTAAGTCTAAATTTCAAATAATGAAAGCAAATGAAATTAAGGACCTGCACAATTCTTAAGCTTAATCCTGTTTCCTTAGCTAAATTCTCTCTAACTTTTCTACAAGGTTTTGGAGATATTTCAAAGGATGCTTTGAACGCCCTTCGCTGTTGAGTGTTTAATATCGTTCTTGGTCTCTTAGGGCCTCTTCTTCCATCCAATTTTGGAGGGAATAAATCATCGCCATAGAAATCTTCTGAAAGAATTAATAAAAATTCTCAAATTGAATTTTGATAGGAATTTCTTATAACATCTTACCGTATCCTTGCAGCATCTCCACCTCCTTCTCATAATCCATCCTGCAGAAAAGTTGCCCTTGCTTAATCACATACTGCTCGCCTTTCTTCAACTGCACCCCGCACACCACGCACGCAAAGCATTTCAAGTGAAAAACGTTTTCGAGTGTCCTCATGACGAGTTCATCGGAGCTAATCTTGTCCCCGCAACCAAGGCAACGATTGCGTATGAAGAGCCTGTAAATTTAGTAATTTAAGGAAAAGTTTGCGTTTACCTTGCGATTTGCTTCACCACGACAACAGAACAATTCCACCCACCTTTCATAGTCCATTCTGCAGTAAAGCTTCCCGTCCCGCATAAAGCAGGAGTGCACCAAGTGCATTGAGCACGTTGTGCACTTGAGGCAACTCTCGTGGTAGGATGTGTCGACCACTCGCATTATGTACCGATCACAAATGGGTTGGCAACAATAACCGCATCTAGCCGCAAGTACTGCTGACAGCGGTTGATTGTCATCCCGTCCACAGCCTATTCCGCAGGCAACTCTCCCATTGCTCCCAATGAAACCACCAACTTCTGTTAAAGCTTCTGTTATTGCCGGCTGGAGGACTGAGCTTGTTAACAACCTTCCGTTTCCTGTTGGGTGGCATTTTATATCCAACGGAACTGTTGAATTGGAAAACAATAGAGGGTTCAGAAATATTTTATTGTGCCCGATTAAGGCTAAAGGGATTAAGTGAAATTCGCCTAAAATTATGTTTCCCGGACCAGAGCAATTATGACTAAAGAACGTGGGCAGTTTATTTCGTAATTGTAGTCCCTTTTACAATTTTCACTCGAATTGTTGCAAATGCCTATAGTAAGGAATAATTAAAGTGTGAGTTCTATGGATGAGTCAAGACTAAGTTTAAGTAAGTTAAACAGTTTCAATTTCTGTATACTTCTGCATTTTTACTAAATGCAAGTCATATGCACAATTCGTGGAAAAAGCCAGTGAACTGCGAGTAATTAGAAAAACCAACCCAGAATAAGTTACGTTTTCTGAACGTTCTTTCTGAAAAGAAAGCGAACCGAGTAGTAACTGGGAGCAATATTATATTGAGCACAATTTAGAAGTGATATACAAATGTTATCAGGCTCGGTACGTATATTCCCATTACAAAAACAGTAAGCCAAATAACTTCTTCTGTTATAAGAATGAGTATAAACGAGCAATAAGTTCAGAAATACTTTGAAAGCAAGATAGGGCTACGTATTACCTGTAATTCCATAATAAAGCACGCCAAATTTCAGCTTAACACGTTGAATGCCGTCCGAGTCACCGGTAGCCGGCATTTAAAAGCTCTCTCACGAGAAATGCATTTCAACACGTACTTCTCTCACGAAATCTTTCAATGCTTATTGTGACAGTCAAAGTGTTAAGGAAGATGTTTGGCAAAGGGCCCTTTCTATCCAGAAGGGTTGTAAGAGTTCCTGCCTAATATGACCAAAGATAGTTACATCTGTTCCATTTCATTATTATTATTATTATACTAATATCAACTATGAAACTTAGCTAGGGATCTGACATTATGAAATGTATTTTTTTTTAAACATTGAGTTTCCCTCCTACTCCACTTCTTGGCATGGTGCCAAGAAACATTTACCTATCCCGGCTAAGATTACCCTCCCACACCGGCATGCAGGACACGCAACTGTTAATAAGGTTAGTATTAGATTAACACATAGGTTTGTAAATTAGTGCATAAGTATTTGAGAATATACCCAGAAAATTTAAATGATAAAGAAATGCTTAGAGGCATTTAAGTTAAAATGCTCCCAAGAGAGATACTTCTCAAATTATGACCGTTAACTCTAAAGAACACTTTCGCTCGGAGTTCCGAAGAGTCAATATTAAAACTTAATAATTGATATACAAAAATAATGTTGGCAACTCTACGGCGTTTTTCCGACGAACTCAAATTGATCAGCTTAAGACGTTTTTAATGAGATGAGGAAGACCTCTGACCGCAAATCTGACGAAGCTACGTTGAATGGACTCCACACGGCCAATGTGGACAGCATAGAAGGGTTCAACATCTGAAATGCATACCCAACCAGTGGTCTGATAAACGAGTTTTATAATGTTAGTGTAATTTGAAGGTTGGAGGGCATCTAGGATCACCGTTTAATAAAATCAAGCATGTAGTTACTTCAAGAAATAGGGTAATTGAACTCGTGGCATGACATTATTAGACAATATGTAGTCAAAAACAAGAGGATCATGCTTCTAAAGAACGACAGGCCCTAACATTTATTTATGTTGAGTCCAGAAAGGCAATACTGATATCACTAATAAATAAAATAAAATTTAATATCATCAGCGTAAAGTAAATTATATGTCAGAATAATTTTGCCCAACTAATTATTTTTTTTAAAGGTGTAGGTTGTCAATTGAATGCAGGTGTACCAAGACTTTTTTGACTAATCGTAGATTTTTGCAACATTCGTGGTTAGAGAAGTAATTACTTTCCTGTTTACTGCTACCTATCACAATTAAAGCTGGTCGTTTTTGCATTAAGTGGAACCAAGGTGATTTCTGACGCTACTAATCAGTTTATAGTGCCAGGTTATCACTTAGATTGCTCTTTTCCCCACAAAAGGCATCGCCGTTTATAATTACTCTTCTTAACGAATAATCCTGTTTTTTTACCTGTGGATTCGATAAGCACAGAATTAATTTCTACTTTCTATATCACATCCCGAATGTGTCCGATGCTGACTGTTAGTTTCGTTGACAAACTATCAATGGTGTCACCATTGATTATTTATTATTAAAACTCCTTTTTCTGAAATTGTCCTACCGGGTGGTTTTAATGTCCATTATAATAGTTTAGGGGGTTATTCTGCTATTTCCACAACTAAATTATTATTTATTTAGTTTTTAAACTATTTTAATCACGAACTTTTTTTTCTTGATGTTTTACTTTTTTGTTACTTTCACAGTGTTTTTTTTTCTTCGTTAACTTTTCAATTATTTTAAATAAAACCTTTTAAGTTTTAACTTTTAAAAACTTTTATTTTATAAACATTTTTATTTGAGGCAAAAACTTATTTCCGTCTATATTTTATTATTATTTTGCCCCACTAAAACTACTATTAGGTCCTCTACCGGAAAAATTCAAATTAAAAACTAAAATAATACAAATATTTTTTGGCATATTTATTTTAAGAAATTTCCAGTGTCTATATGAGTTTCATATAAAGTTTTTCAAAGTGTCTGTCTCCAAAAACTGATGTGATGAATTTTGTGTGCAAAATCAAATTGTCCGTTAAATACATTTCCGACAAATAAATTCATCGCATCGCTGCTGCATCGGGTGACCGTGCTAATCTTCTGGATCTGTTCTTGTCCAAGAGATTGGTATAGCATTTCAACTGAGGTAAACGGTCCTCAATAAATTTTTCAAGGAAATTAGTTGAATTGATTGTTTTACCTAAAAAGGTGTTGAGCACGGCTGTGAATTAATAAATAGCACCTGGTTCGGGATGTAAGTTTTTGTCCCTTACAGTTATAAAAATTTTAAATCAAAAAGTTACTCTTGCTACTTAAAGGATTATAAGATGTAGCCAAGGAAGTGGATTTTCAGTCCTACA
Organism: Dasypogon diadema; assembly: GCA_006980735.1. Classification (NCBI taxonomy): domain Eukaryota; kingdom Metazoa; phylum Arthropoda; class Insecta; order Diptera; family Asilidae; genus Dasypogon; species Dasypogon diadema. The sequence goes on from QYTT01090448.1 coordinate 18,557, forward strand.
AGACGAATAAGTGCCCGGAAACAAAGTAGAATTATCTTGAATCTCGCAATTTCACCATTAGTAAAGCCAAGTTCGAATTCGATCGGAATATGAAAAGAAGAATAGTCACATGCCCTAGAGACAGTAAAGGTTCTGGTGGCTTATTAAGTCTGTCCATACCACCCCTCATATAAAATGGGAATGTATATACGGATTCACTGGAAAAGGCAAATGTATTAGCTACTAGTAGCTCCCATCCACTACACAGTACCCGCCTGTTCCCTCCACGTGTAATACTAATCAAGAATGGCTTCATTTCCGCATGCGTGAGATTCATAAAGTGCTTGTGAACTTCGACGTGTCCAAAGCCACCGGACATGATGACATCTCGCCTCTCTTTCGCAAGCACTGCTAAACCTGGCTAAACCTCAGAGGAAATTACTTCATTTATCCTATTCGAAGGGTGTTTTTCCATCATTATTTAAACTCTCCCATGTTGAGCCAATTCCCTAAAAAGGGAGAGACACGCGACCCCTCTAACTATACATCAGCAATTACTTCGATTCTATCTTAGGCTTTCGAGACTCTTGTTCTATGTTATCAACCTGATTCACGATCGTCTATATGGCTTCCGTTCCGTACGTTTAACCGGCGACTTAATGACACTCCTTACCGAGCGTTGGCATCAAAGTCTCTAGAGTTTCGACGAGAGGTAGATTGGTTACGTTGGACATTTCGAAGGCTTCTGACAGAGTCTGGCACTCTGCCCTTTTTAGCCAAACTTATGCAGCATTCAATCTGGAGAGTATTGTAGCGGTAGTAAGCTACATCATGTTATATTCTTATGAATGATAACAATGGTAATTAAATATAAACTCCCTCAATTAAAACTAGAAAAATGATTAAATAATTTTAGAGCTCAGTATACAAACACTTTGACGAATAAACTTTCATCCATTCATTTGAGACATACATCTGCTTTGCAAGGAAATATTGCTAAAAATTAAATCTACACTGATTTCTAAAAAAGGTTACTTGCAAATGAGAGCTAAATGTAGAGGTCTTTATAAACAGAGGTTTAATAGTAAACAATAATAAGATTTTAACTTAAAACTTTGTGTTAAATGAAAGTTGAAAAAAGTATTTATAAACAAAAACAAGTATTCATAATACATAACTTTAACAATAAAAACGCAATTGAGAAATATGAATGGGGATTTTTAAAATTTAAAAATAATTTATTATATGATTATAAATAATCTCATTTCAAAAATTTTATTTCAACCTGTACCTACACTGCTATTAGTTTTTTTACTCATTTATTTGCAATATTAGGAAAAATTTAACCTCTTTGAACTTGCAGCAGTATTGGGTGCTTTTCGGAATACTCCCATATTGTGAGAAAATAGTAATATAAGGGATATAGAATTTCATAAACAGCTTCACAGTAGTTATATTTAGGCAGGTTATACTTACGTAGAATCAAATTAAAGGTAAAGCTTCGAGAAATTGAAAATTTTAGCGGGAAATTTAGTAGAATTTGAAAAAAAGTTAAAACTTTAACCACTTTTTGAAGTGTTAAATTTTATAGGAAAAAATCTTAGGGGAGAGGAGATTGGGAAATTTTTATCATGACAAATGTTGCAAATAAGCCACGCAATTTTTGACATGCAATTTTTACTGTGCAACAGCCCAATGGCTTCGAAAGTACTTGCAATTCTCGTCAATAGAATTGCCTCAAGTACTGGTACCTAAATAAATTGCTGCACGCTTTGCAAGAATCGGACAACGAACCTGGAATTTTTAACTTTGGTATTAGGAAGTAGAATTTATTAAATCTCACAATATTATCAAATTGTATTGCTTTAAATTCTAAACTTGTAGAGTCAAGCCCTAAGTCTTTTGTTTAAAAAAAAAACCAAGAAAAGAAAGAAATTGAAAACAAACTGAATAAAAGGAGCAGCTCTTGTCTGCGGGATGGGAGTTTCAACAGAACCACAAATTTTGAGTGAAAATCCAAAGGGAACAAGAACTATTACAAAAAGAAAACAAAAACCTCGATTGCAAAAATTAGAAAATTAAATAAATCAGTCCCTCTCCCCTTAAAATGACGTCCAAAGATCTCATGCCATTTGACGGAAGTCCACCCTGGAAAATCCTTATAACATCTCACATGGGCATCACAGGATAACGAACGAAGAATCATTTCGTGGCTTTCCAGCGGTATCTTACTCGTCCCGGTAGGTTGTGTCTTTGAAAAGTTATTATAGGCCAAAAATTTGAAAAATATGAATTTTGTGGTCAATGTCAGTTTTTGGTCAAAATTGACCACAAAATTCACATGTTTTAATGTTGACCTTGAATAAGTTTTTAAGTGCACAATTGATCGAAAATACCGAGGGATTTCCTCTTTTTAAATGAATCCTCCGTCGTTATCCTGGGAAGTCCCTGTGAAGAGACATAAGGATTTTACAAGGACAAAATCTTTGGACGCCAGTTTAAAGGGGGAGGGAGTGATTTTAGGTAGTAGGGGTCTCCGAACAAACGTTGATCAAGACACTTCAAGGAATTGATTGGTATGCTGCATATCGATTAATTAGCGGACACCCTGTATATATGTATCTTTTTGGTTTTAAAGATCTTTAGTTTGATACTGCACTCGATGGGATTCAATATTTAATTTTTTCGAGTTAGTAATATGTAGCCTAAAATACAAAATGCTGTTTCATTCTTCTCCAGTCTTCTGGCACCAAGACGAATCAAACCATACCTCATTTATGAAAAGCGGTTAAGCCGTATAGGCTGTAGAAGGGAACAAAGAATCACACATATGCAAACATTAAAAATATTACGCTCCCTTGCTTGCACAGTCGGGTAAAAATAACCTAAAACAAATGATAAATTTACAACCCAGGAATAGAATTCTGTAGAGTCGTGTGACGCATATCCCTACAACGTACCTCCTGCATCGTTCCAGCTTTGTTGGAATAACAACAGGCTCATTCTTCCCGTAGTGCATGCAACGCTCCATAGCGTAGCGGCCAAGTGCAGTGGAATATGGCCTCATTCGTTGCCACGTATTCAAAACGCAGTCCCTTTGAAACCTGACAACGAAGAGGAACTTAAGGACTCGTATACAGTGCCAGAAGTGTGATACCCCGTTCTCTTCTCTTAAGCAATAGAGGTAAATCGTGAACTTGACCAACTCAGCACGAAGCTGTCAATGTGCCATAGCTAGTTTCACGCTCTATGAGACTTTGATGCGCCAGTTTGAATGCCACATTAGAGTCTTTGTAAATGGGCGAATAATTGTAGATTACTCTGCTAATTATTCTCGCAATCACAAGGTAAGTACGCCAAATGACCAGATTAGATCCCATATCCTAATAGACATCCTGGAGGTTTTGTATGTGGTTTGACGATGCTTTTATACCTAGAGCACCTCAAAACTCGCATCCACTGATCCACTAATTCCAGATCGAAACCTCCGTAAACTGTTCGTACCTCAGTTCATTTCCCTTGTAATTATGGAAAAATTTACTGAGGAACTATGATGGACGTAGATTTGTTAATAAGCACAACAGTCACATTGGGAACAGAAAACTGATGAATAATTCATCAATGAACTTTGTTAACTTCCAACCAATTTCTATTTTGATCGTCGTTCGAATGCAATGCTGCCAAAAGATTTAGCGGGGCTACCAATAGAATAAGCAAACAATTCACTTTTTAACATAGTTTAAAGAAGAATAAGAAGTGTGTTTTTGTCTTTGGTGACGCGTTCTTTAAAAATTTCAAATGGATTTCAACGAGAAATTAATTGAAACTAGGAGACCCCTGTGCAATTGCACAAATTGAATATGAGTGACATAACATTTTTATATGTTCCCTCAATTTGCACCTTAAATTACAAGCCTTTTTCCACACCACCCTAGAGGTAAGGCAAGAGGCGCGTTTGTTTTGGAAGTGTCCCCTGTAGGCCTAATCCTCTCATGCAAGCAAGAATTAAAATGATACATGCAAAATATTTTACCATGTAGAAATGGACATTTCTCTGTTTCTTCTGTTTAGCCCTTAAAAGTCACTGCAAAAACTGAAATCTTGAACAGATCCATACTATGCAATAAATGGTTAAAATAATAGAGGAAATGAGAAAAGTTCCAATAAATCCATGTATACTTATATATATACCTATACTTATCGGTGGCAAACACCACACTTAACACCAAAGCTACCCAGGAACGCAACCCCAAAGTAATGAACACAACCCCGAACTGATGCGGATCAGTGTTGCCATTATAAAATTTCGAGAAAAGCTCGATGAAACTCCATATAAAAAAAGTGGCTGAAATACGGAACCGGGAGCTTTCTTTGTATAATTAATATATAGATAAACAAATTATACATATCCACTTATCTTGGGGTGCACTCAATCGATGAATGTTGATCAAGGTACTATATAACTTTTATTAAATGATTACAATTGTGAGTTTCGGAAAGGAAAAAAAAAAGCTGTGAAGAATGGCTCCGATATTTTGGATGATTGGATTACGTTCTCTTTTCTGAAAGTGTGGTATTCGAAGATGCCTCACCCTAATAAATTCAAATATTTACTACATGTATGACAAAAACGAATACTAACACAGTACACTAACGCATTACGGAGCGGCTTGCTCCATCTGTCATTAGGACCTATCCTGTATTAGTTATATAATCTAAGGTAAAATGTCGTAAGGTGATGACAACTATTGGCCCGTTCCTTTGACAGAAAGCAAACAAGTCTTAAACAAACCAAGAAGTCAAAGACAATGTTTATGAATAAATCTATACAATAACACTAGAAATTTGTCAGAATATTATTAAAAGAAGAGAACGCGCTTTCATTCCAAAGTTTTTTAATTTGTAAATAGTAGTGCTGGATATAAAAGACCCTTAATATTAAAAAGCCTGTATAGATAAAAAAAATCTGTATAACTAGCTATGTATGACATGCATACACGAAAAGTGTGGAATTAAAATTGTGATGTTGATGTTGTTTATATGCCTAATGCTGAGATCTACACAGGCAAGTATATTAACCCAAGGAATGTTTCAGTAGCGCAGTGCTACCTTAACACGCTAACAAGGTCTAGTCATCATTTAACTTGCGAAAATTGATTTATATCTGTACTAGCAGTAAAGACTTTACTCCTGAAACAAGTTACATTTGTGTAACCAATTAGAAAAGATAAGCTGGAGATCCCTCCACCTTTTTTGGGCATTAGAGGAAAAGACCGTAACATGCCTATGTTTGCCTACAGTGAACGTCAAATATTGCTTTTATACTGTTCACCAAGTACACTAAACAGAAGAAAGTCGTACTATTTTTATCAACACTTCACAATAGTGCTGCATTCTTTTAGCCGCAAGTACCAGGTATCAAATGCAAGTTTCAAACAGAGGAAACTTATGAGAGCTTCCACATTGGCGTAGCAAGTATCATTTGGTATCAGTATTAAATGATGCTTGCTCCCAAAGTTTGGAAAATTTAAATTTTGATACTGATACCGCAGTAGTGCCAACAAAATAAGTGTAAATTTATAGATTTTTACAGGTGTCAAACGCGGCGTCGAATTTAAAAGAATTCAAAATGGAGGAAAAGATTATTGAATTTACGAGGAAAAATAATTTCATGCATAATATAAATTATACGGAATATAAAAACTTGAAACTTATCTAAACTATTTTGATCAATTGTAAATTATAAATATTTTAAAGTTGTCAGTACTGAATGATACTTGCGTGTCGACATTAAATCCTTGGTACTTGCGGCTCTGAATGTGTTTCAGTCCTAAGGTTGGGCCTTATTAAACTATTAAAAATTAGAAATGTCAACGCTAACAAAAAAGTGTTCCGAACAGAGCTTAAGAGCTGTTCTGACCGCAATCAAAAGCTGCCAAGATGCTTCAGCAGAAAGATACAAAATCCCTTGACGAACTTTACGAAATTACCTGAAAGCTACAAAACGTATAGGAAGAAAAACAATCTTTAATGAAGATCAAGAGCTCGATTTGGCGCAGAGAATTATAAGATTTGCAAAAATAGAATTGTCTTTAACTTCTAGGTTTATTTCAATAAAACATAGGCAGTTACTGGCAAGGCCTGGTTCAAACTGTTTTAGAGTGCAATCCGTCGATTTTAAAAAGAAAAGCACAGCTTATGAACCCAGTTCGAGTTCAGAAACTAAATATGTCTATTGTACCATAGCATTTTGAGGTAGTAAAAAACGCTATGAGGAATTAAATATTGTAAATCATCTAAACCGTCTATATAATGTAGACGAAAAGGGTTTTAGGATTACTGAGCATTACCAGCAAATTGTTTTAGCCCAAAAAGGGAGTCAACGAGTACACCTGATTGCGCTACAGCATGCGGAGAACGTAACCATTGCACCGTGTGTAAACGCAGTGATTATTTTCAAGACAAGGAAATTTCGCAGCGACAATCCCAGGCACAAAACGTTTGCAATTTTCCATCGATATTAACCCATAATTCAGTACTGTACTCAAGACTGGACATAATGAAATACTTTGGTACTGCAATACTTTTATCAGTACACATTTTTCCAGTACATCGTACTTCAGTACCATGCTTCAGTATAACGGGATTAAAAGTATCGCAACTTTCAGGATAACAATTTAAAATATTATGCTACCATTCGTAGGAAAGTTGTTGTTGGGGTAAAAAAAAGTTGTTATTTTAATTGAAATTATTATTCTTGGACTTCCTCTCACTGTGATTCGCCTGTTCCAACAACAGAGAACGTTGTTGTTTCCTAATTAAACAAGGGTGATGATATCCTAAATGCTTGACTTTAATGTTAGGTGGACCTTATTTGCCGTAAGTACCTTATTATTCTAAAATTATTTTTGATTTTTTTTTGTTAAAATCCACTAATTTTTACACTGGATTCATTTACGACCCCAGGGTAGGAAAATCAGAGATGAAACTATGAACTTGAAAGCACTTGAAATGCTTTCCAACTATAATTTATTCACGACTTCTATAATAGAATCCATCCATCCATCTTATCGTATCTTCGGGATACTGAATGCAAGTCATAAATATTCCAACAAGTGCTCTTTAAACATTTAATTTTTAATTTCTATATTATGGAGATATAATATTCTTGTTTTGCATGAATTTTGTTAGATCGTTTTTGATTTTGGATATTTTTTTCTGTTTTTTTCTATAAGATGTGAAATACTTTGTTGGGATAGACTTAGATTTTGCCATATTACAAAGTACTAAGAAGAAGCGCACATGGACTTTGTATCTTAAATTTAATACCTTTTGTTCATTTGGGGGACATCCCAAGATTTTTAAGCATTCTTATGACGTCAAAGTAACGAACTCACTACATAAAATGCTCTAATATTTGTATGCAGCAACCTCTATTTGATGTAATAGGTATGCTTAAGAATCATAGTATGTCTCAAGCGTAAGAAAAGAATTTTTACTAAATATTTCTAAGGTAACTATTAGATACCTTATTTTGAGCATTAACTTCTAAAAAATTAGAAATGTAAAATATTTATTAATTCACTCGAAATAAGTCTGTTAATTCCCATTCGATGAAATTCCTCCCCGAACGTAAAACGTATGTGTAGTCAGTCTTACATCGGACCCCTGCAGTTGATTCAATCCGAGATGAGTTCTTCAGTTAATAACAAAATAACAGGGTTAATCACGATGTTCAATATGTCACACATTAGACTTGTATATATTTCTTAACAATGCCTTCCTTTTCACTGCCCACCGATAAGCGCCTTATCTGAGTTTTATTTCCGTTCGTCCCGACCTCATGCTTGAAACTACTATTCCGGCCTAAGTGTAGATAATATTTTGACATTTGGCGCGCCCCCTAAAAATAAAACAGGTGTTGCTAAATCTTCATACCGCGTCTTTTGAAACAATTGTCCTTTGCACAGAGGGCAAAACAAAATAGACCTTCAGATAATCCGATTACGCATGGAAAATTGTTTTATCCACAAATGGTTAGGGTGGAAATCGAAACTAAGCCCCTGATTATTAAACTTCCGTCGGCTATTTGAAATTGATAAAACACTCACACATTGAAATGGGGACCTGTTGTTCTCCTATCATTTTCAAGGCGAAAAATTCACAGTAATGCACTTTTAATTGTTCACATGTGATTTTTATTAACTAAATGTCCCGCACTATCAGATATTTTAAGCACTTTCCCTCTTGCTATATCGAAACCCGGAAAACTCACATCACCGTCGGGCGAATCATAGGCGACATATCGATAGAACATAAACATTAACAACCACACACGGTCAAGGAGATTTAAAACAAGAAGGACGTGATGCTTGAATGGATGCAACTCCAGGTATCAAAATTTCCTTGAGTTTCTCTGGTGAGAGCACTCACCCCTCTGGTTCAAGGTTTGCAGGATGTGGACACTGCGCCATATTTTCGATTTCATAAATTTTCCTTCCGCGAACGCGGAAATGCGCAGTTCAGCGTTTAGGTGTTTAGGTGTTGGAAAATTGAAAACGCCCCCTTTTCCACTTTCTCTCTGGCTTTTCCCCAATTGTGCATGGCCATTTTCTCCACGGTCACACTAAATGTGTTGGTATTATTGGTTTGCCGATGATGGCATCTTTTGAGTGCGTGATAGAGGGGAGTCTCGACAGCCGGCACAATCGACGACATATGTTTGCTTTGTCCGTGTATTGATTTTGGTGGAAAAACGAAAAATATTTCTATTATCGGATTTTCTAATGCTTGTGATAATGTCTGATGAATGGTCCCCGCGGTCTCCGGATGCTCCCCGTAGAAACCCTTTCGATTTCATTCACACCGGCAGATCTCGATCAATTTGTCTAGTGTTTTCGTCGGGTCGCATAGAAGTGAAGGACTCTTCTGATAGCCTTGTGTCTGATAATGATGTCACGTTGAAATGCCGTTGGCCGTTTATCAAATTTTGTAAATGTATTTAGCATTTCCGATTTAAATAAAGCTTCATATCTATACGGAATTTGCATTTTAGCTTAATCCCGTTTTCGGAGCAATTATGTACATTAGTCACCTATATTGATGTATTTGAGGTAAAATTTCAGGAAAATTAACATTCTGCTATAAATGAACATCGAAGGGGATGCGAGGCCCACTGGAATGGATTACTGTTGAGATATATATTAAATTCGCATAGTTAAAATCAAATATCGCGACGTAATTCTGATAAATTTTTATACAGACGTCCTACACAAACGGTTAAAAGACTTTGATGCATTTTACAATTGGTGCTGTTTCGTCTTATGTTTAATACATATTATGAAATTCCTTAGGATCAGCTTTCTCAGAACATGGAAAAATATCGAGAACGTATTAAGTATTTACGGATTGTATTTTCCGTGTCGCAATCCTATTTGTATCCCCTCTGATCACGGAAATATGAACTAATCTGTTGTAAAAATTCATTTCAATTTTTGAGAAAGCGAATCAAACAAGTTCTGTAGAGTTCTGTGGGTGGGGTAAAATATGCTAACCAATCTTCGTTAACCCACTAAGCGCATTTAACGTGTCCGATAATTAATCGATATACGGTATACCAATCGATTCCTTGAATTGTATTTCCCAAATTGCATCGAAGGTTGAATTTTTGCCAGGATGTAGGGCATAAATGGCGTATATTCTTCCTTTCTACCTTTAATTAATGGGCAGGGTTCAGTAATACGCCCTCTTCTATTAATGATATTTTTGACACTGTCTATGATGTTAACCTACCCATCTCTACATAGATGACGTCCAACTGTACTTAAGCGGACCTCTCGGGTAATTTGAGAATTGCTGATATGGATAAAATTTACAAATGTTCTGTTGATAATAGGCTTTCGCTCAATTCTTCTAAATTCCAATGGGTGGTCATATATAACACTCTGATCTGAATAAATTTCCTTCTATACTGATTACTAATGTTACAATACTGTTTGTGAACTGGTTTCTTATTTAGGAGTAAAGATCAATAGGCGTCTAAGATGTTGTGACCAGATCAAGGTTACTCTTGGGAAAAAATATGGTGGATTGCGTAAGCTATGACTATCAACTGACATTTTGCCCTTCAATTTGCACTTAAGGCTTGTAAAGACGCTTTTGTTGCCTCATTTTAGTTATGGAAACTTAGTTTTTCCGAAATTTCACTCTGTGTGCAAGCGTAAGTTGTACGTCGCTGTTAATAATTGCATACGGTTTGTTTTTGAATTAGGCCGATTTGCGCATGTGTCACCTTTTAGATCATCTATATTGAGGTGCCCTCATGCTGGACTCAAACGCTATAGTTGTGTTCGGTAGCGATCTCCTGTGATGATTTCACCCGGTTGCAACGGCTCATAATATACCATACCGAGCTGGTCCCACCAAATACGCAGCATGAGCTTTGAGCCGTGGATGTTTCGCTTGGCCGTCGAGGTTAATGTATGGCCGCGGTGCCCCTACGACTTTTGTATTCTGAAGACAGGAGATTTTTCTTTGATCTTGGTTCTACGGGAAGGTAGATTGAAAACAGTTATATATCTGGATAAGCGAGAAGGAACATTAAAGTTAATCAGGGAAAACAGACTAGGGCAGTTAATTAGATTATTTGCTATTTTGTCAAGGAAGGTGGTATCCAGATAGATCCTACGCTTTTCCAGTGACATAATATTATATTTTTTTAGTCTGTCGTTATATTACATTCAAGGGTAAGATTCTCAGTCTTAAATAGTAAGAGCCTAGTGAATTTACTTTGAATAGATTCAATTTTTTGTGAGTATGAAGAGTAAGACGGATTCCATGCTTCACACGTGTATTCAGGAGTACTGCGTACTATTGAGTTGAACAGGGTTATGTATGAAGAAGCATTTTTAAAAGACTTACAAGCGAGAAAAGAGCGAGAGAGTTTTTTGATATGACCCACACTGTGCATACTGTGATAGCCGTTGTGGTTAACAAAAAGGTGTGTAGTGCTTCTGCATAAGCAGTATTCACTATGAAGAGTTACATAATGTGGCGCAACATTTTAATCTTTAATAACCTAACAGCCAAAAAAACATTAATCCATTTGAAACAGGATTTTGTTTACCAACATTTTTGAGAAAACTCCATGTAAAAATGCTTTTGCAGTCAGAGAGCTTTTTATTATAACACACACGATGTGTTTTTCGTCTCGAATGGGTTAAGGGAAAAAATGTATAGATAATTAAAGAGTTTACACATATGCCAAATTAAACGCTAGAAAGATTTCTTAGTATTAGAAAGGAGGTATGCGGCAATAACGGCTTTCTCGGACAAAGGGCCATTTTTCACCCAAAAGAAAACAAGAAAAATCTCGAGAAAATACTGTATCTCGAAAAGTACGATACCGATTGGATTGTACTATAGCTCTTTTGGAAAGTAGTAATAGAACCTTTAAAATGACGTCCACGTTCTTGAGATATAGCAAAAGGCTTTTCCAACTTTAGAGGTTCTTTTGGTCATTAAATAACAATCCCGCACGTAATGACGTATATATTGTATTATAATATAATCTGGGATATCAACCTATAATTTTATAAATTTGTCAACATTAAGAGAAAAGTTGACAATTATCCTACAACTATGTCATTAGATGGGCATTCTAGCAGTGTCACATATGATATCTGCAATATGTTTGCGACATTCTTTGAAAGAGCGTTCCGTCCCTCCAACTTCGAACCCGATATTAACAATTTTACGCACATTAACAGCCATCCTTGTGTAGCTGATTTATCTCCGTTCATTTCTGATGAAATCATTATCTCTCATATTGACGAACTTGCCTATGATTTCTCTGCGGGTCCTGACGGAGTGCCCCTGGCGGTGGTTAAGTCATGTTTCGGAGCTTTGGTTGTTCCTCTGCGCATTCTCTTTTAGAGGTCTTTTGTAGCGGGTGTTTTCCAAGACTATGGAAAACCTCCTTCATCATACCTATCCACAAAAAAGGTAACAGAAATGAAATTTCCAATTACAGACCGATAGCTAAATTGTCTTGTATACCTAAATTGTCGGAATCTATAGTTCACTCTAAATTGTCCCCACAATGCAAGGGTATTCTCTCGACTGCTCAGCATGGTTTTGTATCTGGTAAGTCTACTACCACAAACTTCCTTGAATTTACCTCTAATACCATCACCGGGTTTGGTAAAAATCTGCAAACTGACTGTATTTACACAGATTTCAGTAAAGCTTTTGATAAATTATCGCATTCAGTCATTTTGCTTAAATTGCATAAACTTGGGTTTCTTGCTTTACTCCTGGAGTGGATTCGTTCGTACCTGTCTGAAAGATCCTTTCAGGTTCTTTTTCGTGGTTGCCGATCTAGGGTAATAGAGGCCACATCTGGAGTGCCTCAGGGTAGTCATCTTGGCCCGTTGATTTTCGTCCTCTCAATTGACGATATTGTGCATCTTTTGAGGCATTCAAAGGTGCTAATTTATGCTGACGACATGAAGATTTTTTCCTTCATCAATGATATCAGTGACTGTGCTTCCCTACAGGAGGATTTGAATGTCTTTTATT
>QYTT01090452.1:0-10914 GCA_006980735.1 Dasypogon diadema
TTAAAGAGGACTCGACCATTAAGAGATGCAAAGACGATTAAATACACGTGTCACCTGTAAAGGACATTGATTGCTTACACGCATTAAATATTTCCAGCCATCCCAGGATTCTTCCTTAAATGGCTCCTTTTATGGCATGAAGTTCTTTACTGTAACGTGGTGTATCTGCCAAAAGTCCTGTAAACAGGAAAATACTTGAACTGAACTCAATTCCGCTCAACAAAATTTATACTTGTGTCTTTGGATTTTATTAAGAAAAGTGATTCCTTCTTGATCCCTGTTTTATAGTTACAAGAAAGGGGGCTTAGTGTTGTTTTTGGGGGGGGGGGGGGGGAATTCGTATCCTGTTTACCCGTGTAAGACATTTCGAGAACCTTCAGTCTGAGATCAATTTGTTTTCACTTTTTTTTCATTTTGTTCATTTTTTCTTTTATTTATTTTTCTACGGATTTTTATTGGAGAATTTTATGCTTATTTGCGACTTAATAGTTCAAAGCTAACAAGTTAAGGGAAGACAGTATTAAAGTAGAATTTGCTTTACCCAGAAATTGCTAATGTACTTACCAGGGATGATAAAATTGTATAAATTGACTCACCTGAAAAGAAGAAAAACATTTTGATTACACGTGTTACTACTGCACAGAAATTATACGAAATACAAATCAGAGGTCAAACGAAAACACTACCAAATTTCTCAGGTTTTTAAAGAACAGGGAGTTTCAGGGATAATCAGATCAGGTTTTATTAAACTTCTAAAAAACAGTGAAATGGAGATACATAAATTCTAGAAATTTATATTTGAACTTTAAAAGTAGACAGGAAACATCAAAAACGATTTACTGGATTATTAGAAAAATGGTCGTCAAGGGCAGCGCACGTTTTGCACCATTTCGAATATCGAAAACATCAAACGATTATATTTTAAATTGAACTAGAAAATTTAGTTCAATTTAGAATGTTTGCGTCCACCAAGTGCTTCCATCTTGCATTCATTATTATATTTTGTTCTATACACTTAACTCTCGATTTACATGGCAGATTGTTACTGCAAATGTTGGCTGAGCTCTACAAATTGTGAACTACGCCTGCAGATTCCAAAATCTACTTGTTCCCTACTGTAGACTAGCCTGGGTCCTTTCTCCAGTAATGCTAATCGCTCCAGTTACTCACAGTATGAGTCCGAAGAGATTTTTTAGCCCCATTCCAGAAGATCAAAATGAATAATACCTTTTATATTACACCAAGTAAAATCTTCTGAGGTCTTGATGATCCTGCTTAGTTTGGGATATGCGGGGTGGGTCACGGTCGAGTCAAGACATTTTTGACTCGATATTCTCGATATTAAACTAACAGAATAGGGAACGAAAAGTGGGTTTCCGATAACCCTCACTCCAAGAAGCGACAGCTTTTGTAACCAGCCTTCATTTCGTTGATCTTTCATCGAATGATACTCATTTCCCAAGTTTTCTATAGTAATCTATGAAGTAATCCATGCAGGCAAACAACTGTCGAAGCAGTTTTAAGGGTGGGTTCTGCTAACCTATTCTCTTTTTACCATAAGGGAACAGGATCGATACAAGGTGCTGAGAAAAGGGATCATTTAATTATACATATGTGAATACGCACACTGAATATCCGATGATACAACCAACTCCCCTACTTATTATGAAATACGGGAAAAGGTTCATCCAGTCCGGGAACTTTGTATTGAGGAGTGCCCGGTCAGGGTTTTCGTCGGTAATTTCATCCCCATTCATAAGCCTCCGATTTTGTCTCAATGAAGGACCAATTGGGTGTTTGAGTTGAGCAGGGTATGACCTCAGTTCCCAAGAATTCTAAACTTGCCCTGCTGACTTGCGAAGTACGGTTTATCTTCAGATGGACGCATTACAAACTTACGTCATCATCTTCGCCAATGAAAATGAAATTTTCTGCTCTGCTTCTATCCGCGTGACATAGCACTGCAGTCCCGGGACTGTACATCGGTTGTAATTGTGCTTCTAAAGATCCAAACCTCTAGCACCACTATAAGCTGAATGGGGCTAGGGGCGCGTATTTTATTTGCAGTTCAGAAACAATACCGAAGTCACCCTGTTATACTTCAAGTTAATCTGTATGACGAGAAATTGCACCCTGCCCAATACCGCCTTCCGTGAATCTTAACAACTTTCGTGTTCAAGCCAAGGGTTACAGCGGTCACTGCTTGATTGTTATCTACCAGGACTTAACTCGAAAATTCTATCCGATATCCCAACATATGCAAAAATCTCGACCATCGCCTCTGTGAGATTTTTGACTTTAGTAAATCGCTTTAAGTCAATTTTAATCTCATTGGAAAAGGGTTGCCCACCAAATGCTGCCATCACTTCAATGACCTCTCCTCGCTTTAAATTCATTTGGATTTTTGTGAACTGAGGATCTACAGGACATAGGTACTATCGTATATTTATTCTACGTTGTATACCAGGTGGTTTTATGGAAAAGCATCACATAATTGCCAAAAGTTTACCCTATGGATCACGAATTGTCGCCTTAAAAATATTCTTGGTTGCGTGGGCATCTTTCTGGCATCTCAGCACTAATCACATACAGATTACAAATAGTAGCACAAAAGGTTGTGTTGTATATTTCAGCTTCAGAAATCGTAGTCTAGACTGAGTGCTTTGAATTTAATTAAGGGGAACTCCATGTCACTTTTAAGTTCAATAAAATTATTTAGAGAATAGTTTATGTAAATTAGATAAAGGTAAAGGACCCACCGTGCACGATTCCATCAAAAATAATTAGTGCAATTTCGATTTCAAATTTCACACTCTAAATTTATAGTAGCAAAAGTATACTATTGTCCAAAAGGTTAATTTTCGCAGAGTTTTTGTCAACTGAACGAATTTATCTCACTGACATCATCTCGTACTATCGATTTTGTCTTAGGGCATATAAGGGAACACCATCTTACTCTTTTTATTCTGTTTTAAAACTTTCCGTAGAAAAATACTTTCTAATAATTAAAGTGCTCAGAATTAACTGAAGCAAAAAAAGAAAATCTTCAGGTCCCATAAACTTACGAATGCTTTCATTTCAATCAGAAATTCACTGAGGAAAAGTCTCTCTTGAATGAGAGGAAGAAAAAAAAGTTGAACAAGAAATACAACCGAAATTCTGCATCTCAGGTACGAAGAATCCTTCAGTACCGTGACGAATGGCGATTTATATCCACGGCTACCTACATTTATACATTTATACGAACCTGGTGCTGGCAGATTTTACTACGGAAAATAAATTTCGTTCAGAGATTGCTTTCAGATGAACCTTCCAGAAAATTTCTTTCTTTCCCATAAATTCTCAACGTCGAAATTTTCTAAAAAAAGTTTTACGATAAAACTTTTTCTCTGTTTTCTTTTACTCAATTTCTTTTGACAATTTTTCTCTTGTCGACTTCGCACAGAGATTTTCATTACACTAAAAGGTCCCTTTTCCGGCAAGCAAAGCAACTTCCCTAGCCCTTTACTTTTCACTATTTCATTTTCACCAACGTTTTACGACACTTAATTCGCCCAATTAGGTATGGTCTTTGATAGAAGTTACAAACTTCGTTACTGGACCAACGTGTAGGTAATAAGTTTCACAATTTTTCTGGTCCAACTAGCCTGCTGCTCCTACTTACTGCTCCCGCCGCCAATCTGGCCGACTACATTTATATCCTTTTAAAATTGTTCCATTGTAAACCGCAGACATACTGCCCGAAATACACCTGAGAATTGGAAATGACCGCATTGCCACAAAATTAACTTTTCACCACAAGACGAAGGAAAAAATTCTCGGGTCTTCCTGGAAGCCAGAAATGCTTGAAAAGTTCATTTCCATGTTCCGTCCGCACTAATGGAAAACTGTTAGGAGATAACAAAAATGAAGAGGAACCTATAGTACAGTGTTGTTGTAGGGTGGGGATGAAATGATTCTTACTTGTCCGCTGACAGGAGCAATCCAAATGACTGGGTTGTTTTAGGATTGGGGGTATTTATTTAAGTCGAGAGACAGCACTTAGCTTTTTTATATTGAAGAGCCCTCCTGCTGAACATTTCTGTTTTCTAGGATCTGGGAAATACTGTGGCAATGAGGAAGAAGAAGAAAAAACTTTATGAGAAAATCTTTCGGGATTTGTTTTGCGCTTTTGAAATGCAAATGTAATTCTTGTGATCCTTGAAATTTTACAGATAATGAGATAAATTAATGTTTCCTTCTCATTAACAGGAATTTTCTGAAAACATCAATTTAGAATCTTTTTGTGAGATAAACAAACAGTTCTCAAGGTTGTTATCATTAGAGGATTCCATTTAAGATCAAAATGTTGTTGACAAATTTAAAACCTTTCAAAATAACCATAAAACATAAACAAGGAGTCTTTTACTAAGTGTAAACAAACGGATTTCACCAGCTTCCAGCTAGCTTTGAAAATCAAGTCGGTGTCTATCTTCTTGAAGACGGCTCTAATTAAGGAGGCAATAGACATCCGATATAACTGGAAAAGGTTTCAAGTAGTGGGAACCGTCAGGCAGCCGTTGGAAAGGAAATGTGTGGTGAAACACTTGGGAATTTTACCTGCGTTATAATAAACATGGACATAGGTGGTGTGCTTGCCAGGAAGTGGAAATTGGGAAATTTTAACCTGACAAATGTTGCAGGTAAACCACAATTTGTGGCATGGCATTTTTACTGCGCAACATCACAGTGGCTTTTGCAAGTACAAATCTTGTTAGTAGAATTGCCTCAACCATTAATAACCAGATAAATCACCGCACCCTTTGCTGGATTCGAACCCACGCCCACAGAGGAGAAAATCTGCAGACGTACGCCTGAGCCAGCTTTCAGAAAAAAGTAGAGGCCAAATCTTTGTATTACCTAAGGGCATAGATATAATCATAGTTTCCCATAGAGTGATAGTATGGTAACCAAAATTTAGATAGTAAAAGTACGGCGGAGAGTACAGAAAACAATAATTGCTAAAACTTTGGAAACATAAGAGCAATAAGATTAACCAGGCGCTGATTACAGAGAAATTTCGATAGAAATCCTGCTTTCTACTCTTCCATTATATTCCAAAAGTGTTATTTACTGTAAATTACCCCATCCTTACTAACCTTGATAACTAACTACTTCTTCTAGAAGATTCAAGTTGACTTCTTAAAACACCATCAATATATTCATCGTCAATACAATCGCGCCAATCTCTTTTTTCACCCCGATTAATCTGCCACATCATGACAACATAATTTATAAATATACTTTCCTTTATTCTAGGCCGTGATTAGTTCACTTTTCATGAACCGGAACTGAACAAATCAACGGACCGAACAAACTGTAGGAGTCTAGACTTGTCGGACGGACTCATCTTTCAGGAAAAACGAGCTGACCTAATTGATTGCAATCCTCTTGTACGACAAGGACTCTGACACACTAGTAATGTTCCTTTTTCCTTCTTAATTCCTGTGATATTCGACCTCGAATGAAAAGCAATCCTAGGCCTTTGTTCTGATATTGTTCGAACATGACTTTGCAAAACCAAAAAAAAACCACCACCAAAATCGTTTATCCTGGGAGAACACGAAAAAAAATTCCGTGTCACGATTAAGAGGAACAAAAGTACGAAAACTTTCTGGGAAGTGTGGTAAAGAAGTGTCAGTTGTGGCTTAAGAAAACAAGAAGGGCAAAGGGTGTGAACTCTTGATAAGGTAACCAGCAGCAAAAACTGATTCAAGTGAAATTAAGCGAAAATTATGCAAATTGGCTGGGAAGTGATTAACAGTATTAAACGGACACCCTATAAGACCTGGCTGTAGTGTTTGCATATGCGACTTTGATATGAAAATTTTGTTAAACTTTTAGCACTAACTTGGGATGAGGGGGAGCTGAGAAATCTTTAATTTAACACTTTTTGCACATACGGTCCTGAAAGTACGGTTGAGTGGGTATCTAACGTTTTGCCATTTTGTAGAGAATTAGCTGCCGGGTAAGTCATTTGCTCCTTATTACAGGATAGTTCCCAAATTAATGAATGGTTGTATGCAAATTAACCAAACTCTGAAAAGAACTCATCCAATAGGGATGGAATTGGGATCGTCCCATAAAACCCTTTCAAGACGATAAGCTTTACACCACGTCTGATTTACCCAAATCGATTCCCTTTTAAAGCGATTCAAAATCTTGAATAAAACATATCAATTCCAATTCGTCTCCAATAGCCCAGAATAAGCGGAATTTGACCCTTCAGTTGAATCGTCACACCAAAAAATGAAATCACCTTCTTAAGAATCTTCAGGCAGTGTTACCACTTAAATCAAACAATCCGGGTAACATAGTGCGATTTACATTGTTCGGCACCCTTTAAGAAAAGGAGATCATCTTGAATTTAAGAATTAAATGACTTTCAAGATAATAACATGAATTGCCCGCCCATTTTACGTGAGAGCCTCTTTTCAGTCTTCGAAGATCTCAAAGATATTGAAAGGGATAAAGGACAATACAAAGGAAACGAAAAAAAGAAAGTTTTTTTCCCACACTGGGACTGATTCCATTCAACTAAATATAAACTGAAAAGAGAAAAAAAAAACAGAGAAGGAGATAAAGGACGAATTGAGTCTGAGGTTTGGTTTCCTCACAATCCTTTGAATACGAAATGTGTTCGACTTCGGTACGCAGTCATGTCTTGAAAAATGAAATTACAAAACCTATCACAACTTCAACGTCCTTTAATAATACGTCGAATATTCTACGGAATAAATTGACAATTCATGTTTCATCTCTTTTAGGAATTTGGAGAAAAGAAGATAAAAAAAAAATCTACCCTTTTCGCAAAATTGTGTTAGCGAATAAAAGTCTTACCCTTATCCAAATGTTAAAGCAGAGAAGTTGAGATTTATCTGGCGTAGTGAGAAAACCCCAAATGTAAGTTAAAATCGGAATGAAAAAGTCTCTGGATTTGTGTGAGGCACTGAGAAATTATAAACTGAAATATTTCGAAGGGGAATTTAAATAAGGTGTTTCTACTGAGAACTCCGGTACACACATCAAATCAAAAAGATATTATCGATTTAAATAAGAAAATTATGGATTTCAATATTACATTCATCACAAAGGATTACTGCAAAACCATTATATATCGTAAGAAATATCAAAAAAATTGTTAATCAAAGGAATCTGAATGGAAGTATAGCGTGAAATCAGAAAGCATCTCCAGTAAAAGAACTAGAACAGAACCTTGCGGAACATTGCAGGACTGTAAAATGGCGTTTGTTCCAACCGTGGTCAGCGCACTCTCATAAACAGCGAACATAGTTCCCCGAGTTATAGAGGCAAACGCCTTGCCAATATATATAAAAATATAGAAACGGCACTTAGGACGAACTATTTATGACAATTCGAAGGAGCCTATAGTTAGTTTTACTTAAATTTGGGAAAGAACCCCATGATTTTACCAGTCTTCCGTATTTTTTATAGTTATTATCATGAACGAAAAATGTGTTATTCAGAAAAGGCAAGTTCTCCAAACCAGGAATTCGAAAAGACTACCATTTTTCACCGCCAGTACTTGGAAGGCCTTTTTCAGAACCAAAAACAATAATGTCAGGTGAGACAAATATGTATCCCCTCTTATCCCAATCAAGAATATCTTGCAGGAAATCCGGCGTTACGCAGAATCATTTTTTCTCTTATTGTTCTGTTGTCTTTTTCAAAATGTTACCTCCTATCGATGGAGAAGATATACCGAGTAATAGTTGGACCTGCTAAGACGAAGGTCTTGGTACGACGATCTTGCCATAATATACTACGGGATAATCCGAAACCTTTAATTATGGCATGTGTTACCAAAAGCTACTTAAAATCTAAGAGATAAAGATGAGTGAGCTACGTTTGCCGATTGGACAACAACAGTATAGTTAATGTTGTTTAAGGTGGTTAAAGCTCATA
This sequence comes from Dasypogon diadema, assembly GCA_006980735.1. Classification (NCBI taxonomy): domain Eukaryota; kingdom Metazoa; phylum Arthropoda; class Insecta; order Diptera; family Asilidae; genus Dasypogon; species Dasypogon diadema. Next base: position 7,966 of record QYTT01090452.1, read on the forward strand.
TATGATCGTGTCTTAAAGTTCGTTAACTAGATCTTTTTTATCAGATACGGATTCCTGAATCTCACAGTTTCGGTAGCTACCAATATACTAAATTTTTCCGAAGATAACTGATTAATCACTAGAAATCGTTGGGTTTTAAAGCACATGTCTCAGATGTTCCTGATTGGCTCAGAACCCCGTTTTTTGAGTCTATTTATACTATTTTCTATGTATACTGTTTCTCCCCACGTTTTCCTCTTTTCATTTCCTCCAATGTTATACTGCAGCATAATACGGGATCCCTGAGTTTCGACTTCACCTTGCAAAAGATTTTCTACGAAACCTTGAATCGAAAAAAGAAAGGAATTATGTGACAGAACAGAACCCTGCGGTATCTCAGTATTAATCTTTTAAGGGCCAAAACACAGAATAGAAACTAAATCAGAAGTCTCATCAGGAACGTGAAATTGTTCTATGAAAATGAATTTTTCGCAACGTCCAATCCCATGCATGATCATCAGTCTGCAGTTCGGCTGTTCTTCTCGATATCAAAAAGTATGTGCCCATCATCACCCTTCCCAAACTGCTTCACAATTCGGTAACCTGATACTTGGATCTGACTGACTGACAGTGGGATTTAATTTATTACAAAGTTGTGTTCGAAGATTTTGTTGTTTTTGATGGGATTTCTGATGATATTGTGAACATTGAATAATTGTGAACAGTTGAATAAATTGAATTGAATTGAATTGAATTTAATGGAATTGAGTGTGTAATACTGATTAAAACATACTAAAAAGCTTCGTTACTCACAAATATTTTAACTTAGTTCAAATAGTTGGTATAGAAAGCCACACCTGTACTTGAATAACTCTGTAAGGTTTAAAACTTTCAAAAGGATGATCAACAGCCTCTTTAATTTTCACTAAACACTTTAAAAACATTCAAGTAAAAAATATTTCTGGTTATCCAAGTCAAACAACTCCACCAGCCCATAGATGCTGCTACCAATATCATTTATACGACAATAAAATCGAGATGTACTCCATTCTTCCGTTCTCCCTTTGAAATCATACAACAATTCAAGTGTAATTCCCATCTTGTTACAGTTGCCAAACACTTGTACAACGAGTCTACCATCCCTCAAACTACTTGTACCCTTCTGTCTACATGTCATACAACTTTTCCGTTTCCAAAACACAAAAACTTTTGGTTTTTTATGCTGAAATTTGTATGACTTGCTCTCACAAAAATTTTCTTCACGTTCATCCGACGTCCGTTCATCTGTCTGTCTCTGGTTGCCTTGTCTGCCTTTATAATATCTGGATGAATTTTTGTCCTGTGTCATTCCCCTTGGGTACAGAATGAGCTCCAAAAGTCCTGAACATATGTGTGTACGGATGCCGTCGCCACTATTTATTTTACCTTAACAAAAAAAAAGGCCCCATACTTGGTTATACTACTGACTGAAGAGCAGAGGCTGGAAGCCAGGACCTGTCACACATTTTACCTGTCTATCGCCAGGAAAAACAGTAGGTCGGATGTTGAGAAAGAAAAACAACTCAGTCGCAGTCGCAGACAATGTCTAAGTTTAGCGATGAGCACTGGATATGCCAAGATGTGGAAGTAATTGACTGTGGAAGACAAGTGCTTTAGAGATGATGTCAAGTACTTAGTTTGAATTGGATGTTTTCACGCTCCACTAAATATTTTAGAAAATTTAAACGTGACACGAAACGTTATATAACTCGTTTACTTTGCTTCACCGTATGGATTGTGGTCCATTACGTAAATTTGGAGAATTCATTTTCATTCCTAGAAGTGCTATAATATTTTGTTTGGAAGGAATTCTTTTCTGGAAAATTTGCTTGGAGTACTGAAATCAATTTCTTTCACAAAATGGGTGAGATGTACATAAGTCAAGGGTCTGAATGCTTTATATTAATTTTATGAGTTTTACTGGTGAATTGGTGAACTATTGCCCAATGTCTAGTTGACATTTAGTTGCCTTGATTTTATGAACTTCCAATGAAAACGATAATAGTGCGATGCTTCAAAGCTCTCCGGGAGGCAGAAGGACCGGAGGCAGTATATGGTGGGCCCATACGACCTTTACAGCATTGTTCATTAAATTTTAATTTAAAAAAAATCCTAAAACGAAATAAGGAATAAGGTGCACTCAACTCAATTGCTTTCTGATAGGATATTTTGCCATCCGTCTCTCTTCTCTGCCCATTTCCGTGTATCCATGTCTTTTTGTCATTTACTTTTGTCCCGCCTCGAAAAATCTCCTTTCTGGCCACCATAGAGAGTCTCCACTTTATAAGGTTCTAAATTTTCTGGGCTTTTATGTGATATGTACAGAAAGTCATCCAAAGCTCATTTAATGGAAATATTTGTAAAACTAAGTTATATGCGGTTTTCAACGGTCAAAGCACATTTTTTCGTCTCCATATGAGCATACTGCGCATATGCGTTTAAGAACCCGTGTACGCGTTAGGAACTATGTGAGATAGCTTTTGGTCTCTCTGAACCTGAAATCTAGCCTCTCCCGGAGATTTGCTATAATCCTGGCCTCCCTCCATAGATATGTCTCAGCTCAATCTTGAAACGGTCCTGTCATTTGTGAATTCTCTAACTTCTGTTCTTGCTGCATCCCTACCGGTATTGATCTTAAGATCTTATACTCAAACAAGACTTCCCAGTCGAGAATTCCTCAGTCAACGTGCCCTTGCAAACACAAAGTGGTTGTAACTTCCAATTGGACGCGAAATTAAGGCGGAAGATTAAGGCTGACTTCAATACGAGCGACTCCGGTCAAAAAAATTCGCATATTTCCGACAGCTTGAATGCAAAAGAGGAAAATTCATAGTTTATATAGTTTTTTTTAATTCACTCAACAATTTCTGATATTTACAAAATCAAGTGCCTTATGGAAACGACTGGAAACGACTTAGTAAAAAAGTTGAG
>QYTT01090452.1:10934-26585 GCA_006980735.1 Dasypogon diadema
TCCATGTCTTTTTGTCATTTACTTTTGTCCCGCCTCGAAAAATCTCCTTTCTGGCCACCATAGAGAGTCTCCACTTTATAAGGTTCTAAATTTTCTGGGCTTTTATGTGATATGTACAGAAAGTCATCCAAAGCTCATTTAATGGAAATATTTGTAAAACTAAGTTATATGCGGTTTTCAACGGTCAAAGCACATTTTTTCGTCTCCATATGAGCATACTGCGCATATGCGTTTAAGAACCCGTGTACGCGTTAGGAACTATGTGAGATAGCTTTTGGTCCTCAGTCAACGTGCCCTTGCAAACACAAAGTGGTTGTAACTTCCAATTGGACGCGAAATTAAGGCGGAAGATTAAGGCTTACTTCAATACAAGCGACTCCGGTCAAAAAAATTCGCATATTTCCGACAGCTTGAATGCAAAAGAGGAAAATTCATAGTTTATATAGTTTTTTTTAATTCACTCAACAATTTCTGATATTTACAAAATCAAGTGCCTTATGGAAACGACTGGAAACGACTTAGTAAAAAAGTTGAGGCAACTTATCGGTCGAAACCATTCGAAAGTAGTCGATTTTTTAGGTGTATATGGCTAAAAAATAACTATTTTCATAAAACAGGAAAACATAAGAAAGTAAAACAGTATTTAATTATAGATTACTGGATCTAAAATACAAATTTTATGAGCCTGGCTACTATAGTGAGTCGGATCGAAAAGCATTCAAGTTTATGGAAAATATTGTGGTGGAGAAAATCTCCTGAGAATCAGCGCTATGAAAGACAAATCCATTTGGTGAGGGGTTAATATCGCATTAGAGATAACCAAGAGGAGTTAGAGTAATGCGACATGAAAGAAGTATGTGTCTAACTTGTCAGGATCGATTTTTTTATGTTCACGATTTTCATTTATACCCAGATTGCGGATATTTTGCCAGACTTTAGCATGAGGAAGATTTGGAATTGACTTATTACACAGGAAAGCACGTCTGGATGGTATTATGGTAAAAGTAAATCATGCTATTTCAGGTGACAGCGAATTGCCTCAGTAGAATAATACGTTCGTTTTTCAAATTATGTAATGTCATCAGTAATCCGGGAAGGATTACTATGGGATAGAATGTATTTATAAAATAGGTAGTTTAATTTGCCGCACAGTACAGAACGCAATAATTTCATTTATGTCGGAATCCTACACTGCATTTAGCAATGATCCAATTTAATATTATTAATAGCTCTATAAATAATTATTTTCAATTAGATTAATTTTATTAGTATTATATTAAAAAAATATAGGGATACTAGGTTAAAGAAGGGTATATCTTCGGAATTAGTTGCAAAAGTAAGAGTTCCTTGAAAACATATCTCTAGTAATTCCGATACTATACAAACATTCAACATATCTTTCATATATTAACAATTGCCTATATTGTCTAATAATTTTCATGACAACTATTTCTCGATCATGATCTCATGCTGATTCAAGGGGGCGCGTCTAGAATATGCAAAACTTTAGATCTCGAAGAACTGTTTCAGCAATGAGCAATTTCCGAACTATCAATATTCACAGAACGCGTACAGGAGAAAGGAAATACAAACCTTTCTTCTACAGAAACTACTTTTAAAAGATAAAATGCATGAAGGATATGGTTAAACTTTCCTGGCTATTGAAAAGCCATTGATATATTGAAGCAACCAATTATTCAATTGGAATGGACTAATCAGTTCAAAAAATCGGGCTTCAGATAAACTACGACGAAATAAATTACCTAATGACTCCGCGAGCCGCAAATCAGAATGAAGGATTAACAAAAATAACAAAATTTTTAATGATACTTATATTGAACAATTCACTAATTTTATTTTTCTTTGCTGCTTTCCCAGTAACCTCCTCTTCGGGTCTTTCCTACTTCTAAATTAGGAGTCTTAACCTCTCCCTGTCTTCAAAACTTTCTTCTTCTAGAATTCCTCCTATTTTGAAGTTACTCCTCGATTACTCTTTAAAATTCCTCAGGCTCTTTCCTAATGATTTTTGTATTATAATATCTCTGGATTTTTCTACCTTTTCACCTTTTCCATTTTTTGCTTTGCCCAACGTATTTATACCAATTCGATTTCAGCTCTCTGTTTTCGTATTTTTCTGAAATCGATTCAATCAATTCACTTTAAGAAATTCAAGATTTTGCTTTTAAATTATTCTTTTCATTACACCAGATTGAATAAAGGAATGATTCCAAGGTTGTAGGAAGATTTCTTTCATGAAGAAAATCCCAAAAATGTGTGGTATAAAATAAGAGATGAATTCGTTGCCAACTTCCTTTTCCTCCTACAATTGAGTTACTGAAAGCTCGGAGGAAGTTGGTGTTCGAGTTGTAATTCCAGAATTTGTACTGGTACAAGTCATGTGGAGTAATTACTAATTTTTGTTAGAAGAAGAGAACAGAACAGGTGAATACCATCGTTTTGTAAATTGGATACTTTGAAAAGTGGCAAACCTGGTCGGGATTGTAGTCATAACCATGTCGAAGTTATGTGATTCCCATTTTCTTAGGTTATTTTCGATTTAATAAAAGCATTAGAATCTTGTCTTATATATCTATTATATAAAATGACAAGAGAAATGGTCTTTCCTTCAGCCTCCAACATCTTTCCAGATTAGAAAAAAAGTTACAGAGAAATACTAGCAAATTTGGAACAAAACTTCTGACCCGTACTTTGAAAAACTTCGGCAACTGAGCCAATCGATAATTTTTCAAAATTATTCATTTTACATTTTTCTTGTTAATTTAGCTCCCAAGATTCAGAATCTGCAGTTATATATCCTGGGAAAATATTATTTACTGAAATTTTCGCCAATTTCGAGGATTTGACATTTCCTATTGGAAAACTTTTAGGTTTTCAATTTTGGCGATTTTGGGATTTCGATTACTTTGAATACATTGAATCCCTTTGCCAATTCGGGACATAAGTAGATTGTGGGCTGACTGAGAGCCCTCGTAGACCCAACTACTGTCTCAATAATTACCAATGGAAATCTAAATCATTTGTGAAGAGCTTAGCAATAAACTTGAACCCGACTTTTCTTCCTCATATGTTCAAATTTATCGGAATCTCATCGTGTCATATTGTAAGGCATGTGGGCTACGCTCCAGTTAAGAGATTTTCGAAATAGGCATGATCTGTTTGGAAATGTTGCGATTTCCTCGACGGCAACTTGATCAACACTGGTCCAGGGTCAGATTCATATCAGGAAATTTTGGAGATAAGTTTGGAGATAAGTTCTATTTCTGAAAAATATTAAAATTTCTTTGTAGATATAGAAACTGTGGAGTATGCAATGAAAAACCTTTTTTTCATTTTGGATCCTTTACGAGCACGAATGAGAGTTGTACGAGTACGAGGTAGGATTGATTGTATAACGCCTTGAACCTACTTCCAGGGTTCATCTTTTGCAGGTTAGTATTCCCACAAATAGCAACATCAGAAAGAGGTATCTTGTAAAAGAAGTGACTAATATCACTGTCCAATAAATGCACTATATTCTAGAACCCGTAAAATGTATGAGTGTAATCCGTTCAAACTGAACAACATAAAATTGAATTCTGAAAATTGTAAAAGCTTACAATCCTACAGTTTCTGGAACTTGCTTTAATATTTTCAGACAATATCCAGATAACCCGCCATAAGGTTAGAAAAGTCAAATAATTCCTTTATTAACAGAAGGTTCCAAGTCAAAGGATGAAATACAGAATGCATGACGATCTCGCTTAGTTTCAGGTTTAGGTAAGATTTTAATATACAAAAATTACAACTTTAATTAGGCCACTTCTTTCAAGTTTATCTTAGAAGACACCCTCTCCAATGATACCTCTAGGAAATATGCTCTCGGATATAAGGAATGTTCGTAAGAGAAAGTGCCAGCTACACCTGACAGATCATACTCAGAACTACGAAAGAGCATAAAAGAACAACAGACGGTAGAATTCTTTCCTATATTTGTAGTAAAAGATCCATTAACGACAATAGCCAAAGATGAGAAAACTCATTGTCTCATGAAAAATGTCAATACACTGTAAGTAGACTTCTAACTTTTTGATTGTTCTAACGCCCAATAGCTTATTATAATAAATCTGCTGTCCTCGACCTCAATCATTGGTAGACATCGATGGGAGTCGATTGCGGTATTTCATGATTATAAGCCAAGGTATTATTCATTAAACCACAGAGCATACTTAAATAATTTAGTCAAATTCCTCAAAGGAAAACCACAGAATACCTAAAGAGTTGATAAATCATGTACTTGATGATTTCACGACGCGGAAAAGGACCCTTGTAGAGTGCTTATTCTCTACAGAAACATAAGCACTGGAGACACTTGGAAGACAGTCATTGAGATGGATACGGCTTTTCGGGGCTGTTAGTTAGCACAGATTATGATGATAATGACTAACATTCAAGAAGGTCTGGAAATAATTTTAATTTACCCACTCCCACGAAGGTACATAGATGTATCGGAATTATCTATAATTAACAATATACGTGGAGATTCTTTATAATTCAGTTCATTATTTAGAAGAATTTACAGCCGAATTAGCAGGCATTTCCCATTATAATCCACACCACAGGAAATCAGAAAATTATCTGAAATTTCTAAAGATACTAAATTCCAAGCACCTGTCAATGAATAACCGCATTAATCACCTTCAAAATATATTTTCAGATGTTTATCTATAATTCCATCGCATTTTTATAAAATACCCCGCCTCCTCCCTAATATTCAATCACAGGATCCATTAAAAAGTACCACTTCTCACCGCCCGGCGCCCGCCGCCGCCGTCGTACCCCTAAATTGTATTTCATATCACCACACTGAAAAACTTGACTTCAATCAATATTGACAGTACTACACGAGAGAAAATTGGTATTCATAACGAAATGTGTGCCTCTGCCTCCATCACCTGTGAAAAATTCCAAACTGAACAAAATGGGAAAACTTCAATTTCCTGATTTTTTTCTTCTTTTTTTTTTGTAAATCAGTTAAGAACACTGCTCCACCATTGGACAACTTGACAGGTATCTAATTATGTGCGGCAAGTAATTTTCCCTCAAGACCACTGGCTTCTGTGGCCAGTTATTCAGACGTCCTTTTCAATATTATTTTCCCTGCAAAGTGATAGACACTTTTGAATTTTGATTCAAAAGACCAACCCAACAATGTCACCTTCTTTTATGGAGCTCGAAGGACAACAGATCACTACAGAATAAAGTTGACTTTGTAACAGGAAAAGGACGCATTGAAAATATGGGATACGATGAAATATAATAGAATAAAGAAGTGTTGGATGGATGGTGGTAGTGATTTTCAGATTCTAGGTCTGAAGGCTTCTTTAGAGAAGCAGGAGGTGTTGGAGAAGATTGAGTGTCACTTAAGAGTAATTAACAAATGTTTCATTGCACCCTATTGTGCTTAAGTTTCGGAAGACTGGATGCTCAATATTATCTTGCTAACTGGTTCAGCACTGAAAGCACAGCATCACAGACTTAGAAAAACATAAAATACCCTGATTATTCCACAGATGCTCGACTGCCGTCTTTACGATGCTTGCTGCATTCTGAGCTCATTAGCAAATCATTTTCTTGTCTGCAGCTCTCGTAAGATAAACGCTGAAATGTCATTAAATTCTCGAGGAAGAAAGCAAGCAACTGCTTTTATTATTCAACCCGACAATGTCTCACTGCCATAGTCATAAATTCTCCAAGTATAAAGAAAACTTTGCGCTTTTGATCTACCGCGTTGAATGCCGTCTAGTCTGTGCAGCTGTCTCCCTTCCACGACAACAACCTGAAAAGTCCCACATTTTCATGATAATTTTCTTTTTTCTGTGGGAAAAAGTGTCTTTCTGTACATCTGTTGCTGCGTTCACTGGTATCGTCCTTGCTCATAAATCCTTCTCAAAAACAAAAACGACATCGTCTCTGGCTCATTATAACTCTCGTTTGGGATAAGAGTCTTCAAGAAATTATCTGAGAAAATACAGATTGGACTCCTTCCACCGCGCAGAACACCTAGTGGTCAGACGATTCTTGGGAAATGTTCAGGAAAATAGTCACGTCTACCGTGTGCCAACAAAGAAATCTTTGTCTAGTCAAGACGGAAATTTCAAACGATGAAAAATCTTCGTAAGACTTTCCAGTCTTCTAGTTCCCCCCTCTAAGAACTATCTCGAAAATTGAATCAACAATTCTCGTTTTGTTTTGATCACTGTAAGTGGCTATTAAGGCTCGTCATCATCACACTTGGCCAGGTTTTCGTGCTCGTTATCAATATTTCCGGTGGGTATTATACCCACTTCCTGGCACCGAGGCGATAATTTGCTCGGGGTGATAGGTCACGACATGAAAATAAAGAAAGAAACCGATATCTGCCACATATCGACAAACGACCGACATAAAGTAGCATAATCAGAGCAAAACCATTAAGATTGGAGCTTAACAACTTATGTGTACCCAATTATTGGCTCGTTATAGCCCTCCAACATCGCGCCCGCGTCTTTCAAGGCATCAAACTACCTATACCACGTTTGCAACAAAAGTTATCGCTGCCGAACTTTCCTATCGCCAACGCCATCCTCGGAAACATCTAATCAATGGCACATTTGGCTTATTCCCGTCATTTATGTCCAACTGTTCTGGATTTCGAGTTTTTGTTCCACCAGCAGTCCAACATCGAGCAAACCGGACTTCTGCCTTTGTTTTCTATCTTTGGTAATTAAGCGATATTTATATCTCGTCATTGTTCTAATGAGCCTGACCAGGATATCGATCCCGCACGCCTCACACAAGTCCCCGTCACGACATAGAATTCCAGGAGTTTAGGTCGGGTGTAGCATGTCTTATGTCTTCCTTCTCCCCGTTTTGTCGAAGCGAACAACATGCTTGGGAAAGTTCCTCGTATTTTCCTTCTTTTATAGTAAATTACTGCCCGTAACTGAATTACAAGACGAAGAGTATTTTCAATTTTACCGACGTGGTATTGACTGCCAGACATTGTCCGTTTGCTGTTTTCCTCTCCTCAGAAGGAAAGTTTCATAAATTATTTATCAATTATGGACTGTCAGGATAAGGACTGCTCAGAATTTTGCTGTATTGACGGATGAAGGCTTTCACTCGCTGTACCATTTCGGTGCTGCAACGGATTTATTATATCTTGATGGAGTGCTTACTTTATTGGAAAGGGCTTTATTGCCAACGTTTCTGTTCTGGAGAACAGATCCATTATTCAGCCAATGTCAGAATGGAATCAATAAGGGAAATTTATTTGATTTTAATAAATATCTGATGAGTCAGTCTGTGTCTTTACTATTGCTTCCATGATAAGAGGTGCACGAGGATGTGATGGATAACGGTTTTCCTAAGGGACGAGAGGTTAGGTGCTAGATAAGGTGCTTTGTGTATCCCTAAAATATATAAACTGAAATTATGTTTCCAGGGGCCTTATCGGAGTAATATCAAACTTACTTTCTTCTCAAGAAGGCGCAAAAGGAGAAAAGAAAAAAAGACAGTATTCTACAGCCTAAAGAGATTAAAGGACTCATTGTTTACTGCTAAGAGTATAGGCTAGGATTACTGCCCACAACGCCCAATATTCACTGCATAATTCAGAAAAGTATTGTGAAAATGTAGAAGTTGATTTGATTGTGGCAGTGAATTTACTTTTACGCCTCCACTTCATACACTGTAGACATATTATGTACACACAAATAACCCTATGTGCAACTGGCACATATCAAAGAATTTAACATTAGGGAGATTCGACGCAAGGCATTTATAAACTAAAAGCAAGAACCGTAAATGAAACAACACAGAAATTTTTATAGGGGGGATAGAAGAAAAGTTGGCCGGTGAGCCTTTGGCCAACTCATAAGGGAGAGTTCGGCTTATGCTTGTCGAAGAACCCGATCCCAAAACAGTAACTAGGTTTCTAGGTTTCTTTCAGGCGAAGACTTTTTCACCATCGGATAGAAGACATCCTTTTGAAGGTGTACTTGATTTCGTACACTTTCTGATAAACAGATGAACCATTTGCAGAAGATCATCTGGAAGGCCTATGTTTTGCAGATTTTCGGTTCAGGAGATCAAATGCATGTAGTAATGATTAAGGGTCGCTTTGGTTCCACACGCGAAAGGTCTGTAAAATATTTGCGAATCTCGATGTATCTAAAGCCAAAGGAACTGATGGTATATCGTCCCCTGACCTTCAAGCCCTGTCTCTCGCCCTTGACTAAACCTCTGAGGAAAATGTCATATTTATCATATTCAAAAGGTATTTTTCCATTATTATGGTAACTCTCGAAAATTCAGCCAGTTTCCTATTTGGAAAAGCCAATATGACTCAGGATCCGAACATTCAACCGACGATCTGATGACATTTCTTACCGAGCGTTAGCATTACTGTCAAGGAGAGTCAGAGGTATTTGCGTTGGATATCTCGAAGATCCAGAATTCTGCCATTTTAGTCAAACGCCCAAGATTTAAAATGAAGGATTCCCGGCCTTTTTTTCCCTATTCGTGGATTATTTGTCTTTGGACAAGATAAGAAAGAGGGAGAAAAGAGTCGACTTCAATTTTGGAAGTGATTTATTCCGTCTTTAAATGAGGAACAAGCCTAGTAAAAAGTTTGCCAGTGAACTCAGCAGTCCGTGCACAGTTTCTCTACCTAAAGCAAACTGCACCTGCAAGCCAGGTGTCAGAAGCGCTCCTGCCACCATCAAATCAGAAGGAAATGTTTAAACTTAAAACTCATCTGCTTAACGGAGTCATTAGGAAAGTTATCAAAACCAAGAACAGGCACTTAGTAGTAGAAGGTTCATAAATAAAAAAGATTCCATTAGATATATTCAAAGACTTTCGACTCTGAAGGAGACTGCTTAATGACGGAGCATGGAGCTTTTAAATTGATCTATTACTCAGTCGAAAGCGTGCCATACTTATTGACTAACTATATCATAGCTTCTTCGTATTTATATACTAGAATTTGAACCCAGAGACGTGGTGGTGGCATAGACCTCCATCTACTTTGTAGGAAATGATTTGGAAAACTCTCCTCTGCAGTCGTTCACATTATTTGATCCTAAGGAGAGGAGTACTTTTTGTGGGAATCAATGAATTTCACACTAGTAATTTTTCTACCAAATATTTATGGATTATTCCCAATCTATGAACATGATACCCACTTCAGCAAGTGAGAAGTAACGAATCCCACGCTAAATTCCCCAATAATACAAACCTACCATGTTTATTCGCGTATCAAGTGAGTATAGATACACACGACATTTTCTAAATACGCGTTTACGTTGGCATTATTTGCTTTTTGAAATGCTTACTGGGCCATAATGCCGCCATAAAGGGGATTACTCTCGTCATATTTGATATACTTTATGAGGGGTATCCTATTTAAATGCTTGTGACAGTCAGTTTTACAAAGATCTCCTCAAAACGTTCCTACCATATAAACCCTAATTTCACTGCCCCATAAAGAACTATGTTTTAATAACTAAATAAATATATCAAGTCTCTCTAATAAAAGTTTACAGCCCGCTTTTATGAGTTTGAGTTATACGCAGCCCCACATGAGGAAGGTGAGGAGCATATAAGTAAAAATGAAATGGGGGAGTGAAAGTATTTTCCGTGTATTTTTAGTACTCGTAAAAGTTAACTTTTCCTACAGAAACTTGCTTTGGCATGATATAAAATCCTTCAGGAATTTAAGGTAACAAATTCAGGTGAAAATCAACAGGTAAGCTCCTCATATCTCGTGCTACATGTGCACGTCATCGTGATACGAGTTAGAAGTTAGCACGAATTGGAAGACGGTTAGGGATTTGTCGAAAGTTTCCAGAACAAACTCCTGCTAAATACCTCCATGACGAGGCGACCTTAAGTCATGCTAATTTTTGTTCCGAACCGCCCATCCTCCTTGCTCCATAAACAAAGTCGAGTTGAAAGTAATTAAACACGACAATCACCCTGGTGTAGGGGCACAGCCACATCATCCTTCAATCGAAAATTACAACTTAAACTGTTTCAACCTAGTCATCAGTACGTATGCCATTTGCAGGCTATTGTTCAGTAGTCCTCTCCGCAGGGATGTTTTTCTACCACCTTTGTATCGTCAGAGAGTGTACAGCCTTCTGTCTAGGCAACCTTCAACTCAACCTTGTCTGTAGCACCGAACCGTAGCAGAAAAGTTGCACATGCAATATAACTATTTTTGCATGCCACTCCCTAAGTGTAGTGTTTAACACTCTCCCCACCCCTCTGGATATAATTCAATTAGTTGCCGGTATGAAAGGCTTCAGGAAGTGCTTCGAGAAATTTGAATTTCGCATGATTCGTGGCATTTCGGGTGCTTATATGCCTCGAGGAAAGCTTTAGGCTTTTGTCCTACCGGGCAGACCTTGGACATTTTCATTCCCCCACCAATCCCTTCCCGTATTTCGATCCGAAAATAAAGAGGGTAGACTACTGAGGGATATTAGTTAAATTCCAGAAAAGTTCTGAGTTTTCAAGTTGTTAAAGTTTTCAAGTTTAAGGAGAATTATGTTCTTATTGTTGGAATTTCACCAAAATAAGTGGATTTCTCTGATAGTCAAGAGCTGTCGCCATGGGAAAAGTTGATTTTTCGAATGGAGGTTTATCCATAATCCAGGGAAACTTTGGAAAATTTGTTGCTAAACTAACTAAATTTTGAATTATGCTCTCTCTTTGCGTTGAGTAAGGGTAATCGGATCAAAGTTTCTAGTTGCAATTGTGGCGGAGTGTCTGGTTGGGTCACCCTTATCCGATTTATTGTTGATTTCAACAGAAATTAGAAATTCAAACCTGTCAAAAGTTCTTTTTTTTTGTTAGAAATATTTCAATGTGAAATTGGGATAGTGTCAGTTCAGTCTTGAGGGAAAACTGGGTCCTTTATTGGCGTAGAAATTTTCAGAAGGTTTTTTGCTGAGAAAGTGATGCAATCCCTTAAGGAGTCATCTAAGCCTTGAACCAAATTTGTGAACTGAATTCCCATTTTATGTTTGATCTTAGTCTTGTTGACAATTGACAAATTGAGGAAGCGAATATTTGTAAGCCTTTTTGGGAAAACCAGGAGATTTTATTGTTTTTTGGAGATGAAAAATGTGTTGGGGGCTGCTTAATACAAACTCTTGCAAGAGTTGTTAAAAGGAAGCAAACCGACCAAGATTAGACTGGGGAGCCATTTTAGGGGAATTTAAAAAAAACTTTATGTTATATATTAGCAATGTATTCACCACGTAATGGTAGATTCCTCAAGTGCTGTATAGGAGGTGTAGTCATATCTCACACACTACACAGTTTCATCCCTTTGATCGAGAATGACTCCTTCATTCAGTCGGCTTTTAAGCCAATCTATATATATATCTATATATATATATATGCAACATCATATTCCCTTTTAGAATTTGCAAAAGCATTTTATTAAAGTTTGCACTAGGATATCTACCTCAACTACAAAGATTTAGTCCTTTCCTGAAAACGTGAATTTCTCTAGTACAATACCTGTCTCCCTAGTATTACCCTCTCATAAATAGTCTCTGTTATTTTACTCTTTGCATTACTATATCACTGATGCTAGTGAATTCCGTCATTCTTCGATGAAATAATTCATTACCGTGTCCACCAATTGCACGATTTCCTATTGGAATACTGTCAAATACCCATGTGATGTCAGTTGACAAACTAATACCTGCAAAACTGAGCTTCTAAAAACTTAATACCCAACCTAAATATATACAGAACACTATTTCGAATTTAAATTTAATCGCAACACAAAAGCTAAGCAAACAATGAAGTAAACATGAAAATTCACAACCCTTTCCGACACAATATCCGTTTGCCTTGAAATCAGGATATTTCTATGCGCAAAACTTCCTGAAAGCCTACAAATTGCCTTCTCAAGGTTGTGCCTTTGTCTCAGCCTTCATTAAATTGCAGAGCTCGAATTGTAATTTGTCATCAATAACATAAAACTTCAATTAGAGTTTCTCGCATGTCTGTAGGTAATAGCCCACTTAGCATGTCCTTCGTCGAACGATTGGAGAGACAAAAGTGACTAAACGTCTCTTTGTCCCCGACCCCCAACCAAACCATATGCTCCATGCAAATATAAAGCAAACCAGGGAATAATATCATCGTTCGGTGCGGTTTATAAAACAATAGTGTACTTGCTGAGCGCGCACCCAGTTCCCAATTGATGTAACTTTAAATTTACATGGTAGGCAACAAATGTGGACAGTTAGCAAAAAATGTAAATTACTATTTTTTTTTGAGTGAGAGAAGGGTGAAATTTTCAAAATTTAAGCTCTAGAAACACGCGATATACTTGTCCCTGCGAATACAAATAGAGTGAAATATTATGATCAATTGCAAACACCATGAAAGTGTTTTGTACTCAGCTCATTATTCATAGGATTATTAGTGTTGCGAATGTCATGTGGGAAAAGGTTTATGGATAATAACTAGCTTTGCTTGCCAGTTCCCTTTATGACATCGCAATATCATCCTTGAAAATGTTGTGAACCATGAGAGCATATTAGGATAGTGGCGGCCACATGTATGGGGTCAAGGAAGGATTTGTGGAGAAGTCGTGGTCTCGAAATTTTTATGTAGAAATTCAGAATGTCAGTGGATAATAGAATGGCGACTTTGAGGCGGTACTGATTATTGACACAATTTTTGCATTTTTGCAGTATTTTTTGGAAAATTCAATTGAATTAAGAGAGAGAAATTATATTCCTTTATGAAAAGATGGAAGCAAAATTGTCAATGATAAAGGTGCAATGCAATGTAGCAAATGTAACCTATACTAGGAAGAATCTCACATATTTTCTCCATTTCTCAGTATTCTTGGGGGAATATATACTCTTCTTTTTAACAACTCAATGAAGGTGAAGGAAGAAAGTAAATTAGTCCGGGTTTATGACGCATTTCGTCTGATAAGCAGAAAAAAGCGATTCAAGGGAAGCTTTAATAAGAAGGTTGCCCTTGTTTTTGTCCATGATTTTTCCAAAAACTCAAACTCCCATTTAGCCCTAAAGCTGCAATCGCACGGCCTTATCCCCCACCTAGTGGAGATAGGATTCTCGTAATAAATCGCAGTCTTTGCAGCTCATTGTATTCTTTCTGGATTATGGTCACAGCCCCCTCTAAGTTAGCATCGAATTGGTGTGCAGAATAAAGATAATCGGACACAAGACTGACCCCCGGGGAACACCGTATATTGCCTCCCTTTGCGTCAATCTCATAGTAATCAATTTTCACCCACATTTATCGATTTGTCAGGTTATCCTTCATCTAATCCTGTTTTTTACCTCTTATACTTTAATACTCGGTTACGGTCCAATCTATAAAAAAGGCTTTTCTAAAACCCAGGAAAAGCACCACACTATGGAGTATTTCATTGAGTACATTAGTGATTTTGGAAATCCTGTAATTAGTTGCTGTGTGGTTCTCTTTTCCCTCAATCCATACCAGTGTAACGATAGCAATTTCTACTTGTCTACAAAATTCGTCGTTTTTGCAGCCGATCAAACCAAACAGACTCTATACTCCTTTGCCCATGTATCATTCTCTCTATTCGTTTTCAATCTCTTGAAAGGTCTGTTCTTCTATCTGCATGGCCATCTTACATAGAGGGTCATACATCCATCCATCCAAAGTAAATATTCTTCTAACACAAAATTTTTAATAAAGTATGGAGTTCCATAAGGTGGTTCACTGTCCACTTTTTTATTAATTCGACTAAAATTCACTGCTTTTACATTCTTTACGAAAAATCAAAAAAATCCAATCTTTACAAATATGTTCCAGAGCCCTTCAACTGAAACTGTGAGGCTGTTCTGCAAACATTATTGGAAAATGCTTTGATAATTTCACGCTAGAGACCCAAAGCCATGCTTTCTAACAAATTTAATTCTCCTTACGAGGTACTGTCTAGAACAATTTCAAATGTGCTTGGACCATAAAATTTAACGCACACAACGTAATTAAATTGCTTTGTTAATGTGTGCAATGTCCTTAAGGTCTTTACGGACCCTTTTCACCTGAAAATTCATTTAATTAAATTCTCTGGATAATTGTTCGTGTTTATCGCCCCAGCGCGTTGTACGAACTTAAATGCAATCTTCAACTCCACCGCCTTCCTCCTTCTCCACAACTCCTTGTGTCAAAAAACATTCAGATTTTTCTTGAGTTTTCAACATTATCCTTACGATGGAAATCATTCGCAACTGACATTCACCTCGTTCTCACAGAAATGAGTATGGAGGAGTGTTTTTTTCGCATAACTAAAAGTAATTATTCGTCTAGTCCTGCTATCACCTTTGCTATTCTCCAGAATTGATGGTATTGCAAACATCTCTAACGTACCGCACAGAGCAACCCTAAATGGCGAGGGGGGGATACAAAAACAATTCTCTTCCAAGCCACTGAAATATTTCACCTAGACATCCCCAAGCTCTTCAACAGGATGTGCAGGATGCTGACGGTGCTGATGACTCTAGAATTCTCCTCTTATATCCATTTTCTTCCAATGGGATTTCTAGCTGTATTGGAGACAGATTTTCCTGCTCCTAACAGCATCGTATTGACTTGATCTTTGCTTTTGGGTATGAAAACTGCTATTTCTGCAGGCAAAGTAGGGGAAGAACTTTGGTTTACGGTATACAGAGGGGAGTTGAGTTATTTCCTGTGGAAAGGAAAACAAATTGAAATTCCCTACCCAAGAGCCCCTTGTGGACATTATCGCCCTGTTTTTTTCTTCCTTTCAGCTGAAAGTTTTATGATAACACGAATTTAAGGGAAATAATTCCTTTTCAAATGTAAGGACTTATTAAAAATCGGACGGACCAAGTTTTGTTTATCTTAGCCGTGGCTACCTAAGGAGCAAATTGTCCTGGACGGCGGACGATGCTATTGTAATAAAATTTTATGGAAATTTACAGCCAAGTAATATTAAGCTCTTGTTCTCGCAATTTCCATGGGAAATTAATTTTTACCTCACTCAGTGTCTTAAGTGAATTTTCCCGGGGAGTTACGACTGTAATATAAGAATAAGT
The DNA here is from genome assembly GCA_006980735.1 of Dasypogon diadema. Lineage (NCBI taxonomy): Eukaryota > Metazoa > Arthropoda > Insecta > Diptera > Asilidae > Dasypogon > Dasypogon diadema. Next base: position 26,066 of record QYTT01090452.1, read on the forward strand.
TTCTTTTACTGTTAGCGAAAAAATTTATGGATGCTCCAAGTTTTGTGGAAAAATTGCTCTTTTACACCACAGGGGAGTTGAATACAATGGCGATCAAAATGCCGGTAGTATTTTATTAACTTGGGGTGACGGATCATATTAGTGAACTTCTTAGGATGATATTGTTCAAGATCTTAACACGGCTTCCATCCTTTCTTCGCCAGAATAGGCCAATGAAGCCTTGGACATATTTAGAGGCATTCTTCAGTGCTACGTCAAAAATAAAGGCGGAACCAGTCGGGAAAGAATCGTAATTTTTTAAGGTATTGCCTAAGCTCTGAGGATAACCCTATGATGCACACTTCGTCGTACAGTCCCCTTGCATGCTGGAAACTGATGCAGCTTCGAACTCTCGGCAGCACTTTTAAGTCGACGATATATTGGGACGATATTTAGGGTCTCCAAATACTTGCTCCACATGGTCTGGGATTACATCACAGGCCGTCGGTACTTCTTCACTGCGGGGAGATCGGAAGAGCGT
>QYTT01090452.1:26605-40973 GCA_006980735.1 Dasypogon diadema
TATTAACTTGGGGTGACGGATCATATTAGTGAACATCTTAGGATGATATTGTTCAAGATCTTAACACGGCTTCCATCCTTTCTTCGCCAGAATAGGCCAATGAAGCCTTGGACATATTTAAAGACATTCTTCAGTGCTACGTCAAAAATAAAGGCGGAACCAGTCGGGAAAGAATCGTAATTTTTTAAGGTATTGCCTAAGCTCTGAGGATAACCCTATGCTGCACAGCTTACGCGGATAAATTAGGGAAAATTGAGACATTAACCTGGTAAATGTTGCAAGTGAGCCACCTATTTTTTGGCATGATACCAACTGCTACAACGCCTGTTTAAGGGCCGCAGCCCTCTGCTCGCACTGTTTCGTTCTGGTGCTAATAAGCAAAGGAAAGGGCGAGACGAGAACAACTTCGTTGTACAGCCCCCTTGCATGCTGGAAACTGATGCAGCTTCGAACTCTCGGCAGCACTTTTAAGTCGACGATATATTGGGACGATATTTAGGGTCTCCAAATACTTGCTCCACATGGTCTGGGATTACATCACAGGCCGTCGGTACTTCTTCACTGCGGGGGCAACATAGTGTCCATTTTGGGACTTGAGCAGCCATCTACAGTTGCAAATGCCTGAGGACACGCGCTGGTATCCCAATAACATCATTAATCTGATAGCAGCCGTGTATAGTCAATTACGAACTACTAAAACAAAGTTAGTCATTCTAACGAAGAGAAAGATCAGCACCATACTGTTCTTAGAGGTGGACAAGGAGCGGGTGTTAATGAAGCCGGCAGCAGAGTACTTGGGGGTGATGGTCGATAAAAAAACTTAACTTGGACGAACAGATGTGGTTTGCGGCAGATAAGGCCCTAAACCAGATCGTAGCCTTGAGCAGGACTATGACCAATGCAAACTGACCGAAGTTACGAAAGCACGACGCAGTCGATATTGCCAAGATATTCCGTGACCACATAAAACTGAAGGTTCTTAGGAAGCGAGGTCATCTATACTTAACAAAATGAAGATATGCTAGCAAGCAGGAGAGATCCCAGACGATAAGTAGATAACAAGAAATGTTGGGCAGCGAGGAAAAAAGGCGATGATATGCTGGAAACAAGGCAAAGTGAACTATCACTTCACGCAGTTCCTAAGTGGACACGGTTTGGTAAGGCCAATTCACCGTAGTCCCCGATTGTGGAGATGGTAAAAATAACGCCGAATATAAGATCAGTGGGTAGATGGGAGAGCAGTTATAGAGTCGAAGCTAGGGTGGTTATCTCCAGACAACATAATGGAGCCCATGCTGAAAAGTAAGAGCCATAGAGAAATAGTAGTCGAGTTTGTGGAGGATACTCTCCGAACACAAAACCAAGAGGTTCAGAGAAGCGTTCCAGTGAGCAGCTAAAGAAAGAGGACCAGCTCAAAGTAACATGGCAAATGGTTCCGGACTGGTGCCCTTGGAGACCGGAGGAAGAGTTTTTAGTCGATCGCATGAGATGGGAATCGGGGACACTGTCCGTCATTATCCTCCTCCTACTCTAAAATAACAAACAGCTATTACAAAAAGTTCAATTTGAAAGACCATAATTTGGGTTCTATGTTAAGTACGGGACGGCCTGACTCAGTGAAGCTGATCAAGAAATAGAGTTGTCATCTAAATTGTGGATAATACAATTCTGATCCCTGATCCAATTTCCATAGGGTACTTGTATCTCTAACTATTTGAGCTTTTCTTGCAGAAGCACCACTTTGAAACCCAGATGAATTCTCTCTTAAATGTATCCTCAGATACCTTGACACAATGGAGAGATACTTAAGATTGTTAATTTAGGTTGGCTAAGCCTGCAGTCGTCTTTATAGTTGCATATCGAGACGAACTACCCTTCTTAATGAATACACCTTGATTTCACTTTGCAAATTCATATCTATTAGAATTTTTCAGAAACTTTTGGAGAGCAGTAAAAGACAACAGGGAATACATTAAGAATCCACCCTTAATCCATTTTATAAACTCGTATCTAATCAAATTTTTAATTAGAGGCACTATTGAAAGATGAAACTGGCGGATACATGAAGGAATCATTCAGTAAATATTCACTCAACTCTCCACAGAGCTTTAATCGTCAACTGTTCCAGTTTGATAGGCTCGCATGTACGCCATAAAATCTTAATTGGTTGGTTTTATCACTGTACACATAAATTTCTTCAGCTTTGACCTTTGAATACACTCACACTGCGTGGCAGTAATTTTGGCCCGTTTCAGAATTCTCACAATAAATTCATAAACGGTTCCAGCTATTGACGAACACGTTCAAACACACCATACAGACTTATCTCATATTCCTACGGTTAGTACATATAAGACCATAATCTTTCCCGGTTGTAGGCACTAAAATTGCCTCCTGCATAAAACACGTCGGAAAAATATCATTCACCATGACACCAGCTCCGTAGAGGAAATCTTGTTATCCCAAGTTATGTCACCTTCCCCGTAATCACGCCGTTAAATAATCACGACGCGAGAAGAAAATAAAGTTTATGCCTGAATCAGAAAATTGTACGGCACACCTGCTGAGCTATTTACGCGACTTTCTTAAGTTTCTTTTTGGAGCTTGTTTCTCTTCTTTCAAGAAAGATTTGGACAACCAAAGAAAATGCCAAAGGCAGCGATTTGTGGTGATGACGTAGAAGACGTCAATCATCTCAAAAAAGGCTCCTGGCATTTTCGTTAATTAGGACTAAGGATGTGACATCTTTGCCTGACGTGAATTAACTTTGATGAAAACAATTTCACGCCTTCAATTAACGAACAACATGCTGATCCAACAGACGAACACTGATGAATTTATTACTTGGCAACGTAATAAGCTTATTGTAGGCGCTTAATTGTCCTGGAGAATATCTTAAAGCCATTCCACTTTAAGGCGAATCTATTCGTCCTGTATTAGCCTACAATTTATCCAGCTTAATCTACATCTGTCCTATGATGCGGAGGACCATTAATACTAATCCTGGGGACATCGTAAATCTAAGGGAAATACGCGCTCCAATAAAATCCTTTCGATGGTAATACGCGTTTCCTTATGCTGGTGCTATTGCTGCTGCTGCTGCTGCTGCTGTTTTTAATTCAAGCTATAAAATCGAAATTAAACCGTATGAAATCCCCAGAATGTTGAGGATATCAGGAGCCTCTTTCTATATATCTACATAAGCAGTTGTTCCAAACGAATATCTCTCGGTTAAGTGTTGACCCTGGAAAGGGATTACCGAACGGAGTAGACGACTTGAATTCTAATCGGATAAAAACTCCAGTTTTATTGGTAGCGTTCAGCTCCTTTTAATTAAAAAAAAGGAAAAGCCTCGCAACTGGGTAAATCCACCGAAAATAACTTGTCGATGAACCCAGTTGAATTTCTCCGGGTGAAAAGATGACTATTGCTAGCTTAATCAGAGCTCCTCAAGTGTAAAAGTTTTTGTGTAGAAGATTTTGTTCAACGTTATCTAATATTTTCAAGGGTCAGTAGTTTTCTTAGGTGGGGAGTATTGAGTTTGATTTATACTCATTGGCAAAGTTATGAAGAGCTTGTGGGCGATAAAACTTTTCCTTGGGATACTTTTCTTTTTAAGATTAACGAACAGTGAATTTATAGGTGTGCTTTCTTGATTTTCGGACATTGGAAACGGGGAAATCCGGAACTTATCCACGTATTCAGCTTTGTTGAGCTTATAAATTGCTCGTTTTGGATCTGTTTGAGAGTTTTATGACATTTGAGACTGCGAGCACACTTTACGTGTTGAGGATGAAAATTGGTTTTTTGGAGAACTTGTAGAAACATATTGAGTCAATAAGGTGATTAGATACCATTCTGGCGATAAAGACACGTACTTGTTCTGCCCCACTAAAGATTGTATATTTTTGAAAAATAAAAGATTCCCTCTGTATTTGTATATGAGCTTACAGTTTGTGGAAAGCAAAGGCAGAAGCCCTGTACACCTCAAAGTTCAAGTACTATATAAGATGAATAGATATAAACACAACACTTGGATCCCGATCAATAGAGACACTCTCAATGATTAAAAAGGTATACCACCACTTTTAAAGGCTACATTGAAATAGCCGGAGCAAGCAAAGACACCATCTACAATTCTGTGAATCCTCCTCCATTTAAGGAGTTTCCTTGGGACAAGGGAATTTCAAAAATAGTTGTTACATCTACACTTATCGTGTTCTCTGAGACAGAATGGTATACACTCTATGGTTGGATTTTGTCTCGATGAATTGGATCAATAGCCTAAATTTTGTCTTCAACTAATGCTTCCTTCCAGCATAAATTAATTACTTCACGAAAAAGTGGCATGAAGGGATTTTCTGTGAAATTATCACTACGTGGAATTTCTTTAATCCTGGTAAATTAACTGGGATAAGTTCAGTCTAAGATTGAAAGTCTTGGGCAAAATCACCACTGAAGTCTATATGACAAGAAAGATATGAGTCATTTCAGAATTGTAGTACACTATGATAGGAGGGTCCTTTTCGGGTGAAACGTACCTAAAACTACAAAGGGATTACAATCTACGAAGAAAATGAAGATGACGTGGGCATTTCTGAAGGAGGAATAGAAGGTAATGGTCTCAATTTAGAGTATGCCTTACACTTAATCATGTTTTGTGGGATGAAGTAGCCTCCGATCGATTAGACTTGCAATCTTTGGAAAGATGTCTCTTTGTAACTAATTGATTAAAAATTGTATGTCTTCCAAATCGAAACCTGAAATGATGGCACTTTTTGGATATCAAGAAGGCTTGCAATAAAGTCATTTCTAATTCTATTTACTTTCTTCTATAGTATTCCCAATGTTACCTGAACAGTTTCAGTTGGTTTGGATATGTATTTCAAATGAATACAATACCACCGAGGTTCTTGCTTTGAAGATTCCAAAAAGAAACGAAGATATCACTTGTTGAGGGACATAGAAAGGAAAGCTCTGAAAGGTTGCAGTAATTGCGACGGTTAACTTACTTCAAGAGATGAGTTTGAGACAAAAACAATGATTGTAACTCTATTTAAAAATCTATTCATAGACATAATATGTCTGATTTTCTTAAATTAATGAATAAATCCAAAGAAAGAGTCTCAAAGAAATGCTAAGAATGGCAAGATCTCAGTGGGAAATGTATTTATTACTTCACTAACGAAGTAATGAACATATGTACACTATTATACATTGCCTGCACCAATAATTTTTAACACATGGATATTGAAAATTCATGCATTACTCCTTAGGTCATAATTCTTTCATTGATTCATTGAAGAAAATGTAAGCGTAAAAATAAAGTTCAATTTAAGAACTTTGTTTTTTTTCGGCATTCTATTTTGTGCCGTTATTCTAATAAGCATCCGAGAGATTTGACTTTCAAAAAAAGGCAAAAAAACTAAAATTTACCTGGTACAATATCTTTTGCATTATCTTGTCATTAATATTCTTACCTTACCCTTTACATTACCATGTCATTGATGCTAGAGATTTATATTATTTTTCGAAGAAATTATTCATTACTCAATTTCCTGCTGGGATATTAAAAGGGACTGTTGGCATGATCATACTTTGGTACCTGCAGCCTTACTCTCTTATTGTGCTGCAAAAAAGTAAGGTGTCTCTTCTGAAGCATAGACCATTTTATGAGCATATCGGCTTATGATGAAAATCTTCGATTCCATATTTTTGGTCAACATTTTTTTATTGCATTAAAAGGAAGACAAATGAAAATTACACCACTCTGGCATAAAATTTGTTCGAAACAATTTTTTTGTGGGGTAGAGGATTTTCACCATAAGCCCTCAATATGTGCCACCAAACAGTATGCCCTCAGAATTTCAATGGGCCAAATACAAGAGAAACTTTATAATTCGTGTTCCTTAGCTTAGGTATTGACGAAATTTTAGGGAAGAAAGCGTTGGATGATCTAGCAAATATTTGTTCTTTGGGGTTGTAGAGACATAGACTTTCTTTGCCCAACATGAAGAGTACCTCACTAAAAACCTAGAGCTCATACGTGTATTTTATGCCAGTGCACACCACATCGGACATTGGAACCATAGAGAAATCATCATCTAGAGGTGAAATTTCAGAATAATTGATTGCAGCGAGCTCTCAAAGCTCGCTCAGATGACAATGGTCCAAGTAAGAGCAAATATTACTGAATCAATGCTGAATTTCTTGAACACGAGATACATTAGGGGCACCCAAAGCAAGAGCTTTTTGACTGTATGTAAGTGGATCTCTAGTTGATGATTTCTCTATGCTGGAATAGTATTGATTGCATCTCTAACGGAGAATTCCTTTATGAGCTGAATAAAAGCAAAGGACCAACCCTTGTAACCAAAAACCTTAGGCAAATTATTGATATCACTTTAACAAAGACTTATGTAAAGCAAATCATTTCATTTCGGAGGAAATTTCCGTATTCTACCATAGATACATTCGTATGGAACTAGATATATTTAGTTACGAGAAACGAAGCATTATGCAAAAATACCCTAAAGACTAATTAAGAGATATTTACGGACGTTTTATATTTGAAATTTTCTCATTCCGATTCGCACCTGTTTACCAACTGGGTAAACGTTGACGAAAAGCTAAAGTTCATCACTGCTGCCTAAAGCTAAATGTTTTCAATTACAAGTGTAAATACAATTCCATGAAATTATAAATGAAAATTCTTAATTACAATTCTTGGAATTATAAATGAAAATTGTTAATTACAATTCTTCGAATTATAATTGAAAATTCTCCAGCTATTTTAATTTTACTTAAGATTTACTTGAATTTAGTGCCCGCCGTTTACAAAATCTAACCTACACAATCAAATTTATTTTGTCTAATTTCGGCGAAGCGTACAATTTTTAAGTAATGTTATTCAAATTGAAATAAATATAATCTGCACGTCGTAATTAATCATAGAGAAATATTCTAAGAACGATGCTGTAATCTATTGAGTAGTTTGCAAAGTTAAATTATACTAAAATATATTTGTAATTAATTACAATTGCAATTCCTTCAACTAATTGTAGTTGTAAAATTTCCAAAGAATTGTATTTTTATAATTGAATTTAATTACAAATATATTTCAGTATCATACAGTTCTGCTACTGTCTCGTTGACTCCTAAAAGTCCTCATATCTTCTTGAACAGGCTTCTTGAACATTTCCATGCCTATTTCTGGTGACAGGTAATTAAATCCCCATTATTCTCTATAGTTCTGTATAAATGGCAGCGATTAAATCTCATAAATATGAGCATTTAAAATCGACCAGAGAAATTACTCGTTTCTGTATAGCATTTACGGCACCATAAAAACTTTGTCAGGATTTTTTCTGGTGTTAATTTTGTTGGCGTAAAGCCGTACTTTCATGGTCAGCAGAATAATTACGTTATGGATTGAGGTGAACTTTTAATCAACATTTAATTAACTCACCTGACCTTGTGCTAATATACTTTCCTTTTACCTTTGCCTGCCCTAAACATGGATTAGATGAAACAGTAGAACTTTTCACTGGAGCAGACATTTGGTACAATGGTAATTAGCTTCATTTGCCTTTATCATCCACAGGTAGGCACAAAAAATTACAGAAAATTCCGAGAATTATTTTTGAAAACCAAAAAAAAAACCTGCCAAGAAGGTTTTCGATTGGAATGAGACTATTGTGCTCTATTATTATTTATTCGTGAGTCAGAACCCCCCGTTTTTTTTTTATCAAAACGCGATGCTTACCTCCGGGTAAATTACAGGATACCACAAAATCCCTACCAGATTTTGTCCTCTTCTACCCCTAATTCAATTTGAATTTCCAGTCCCATATAAAAATATTTTAATTCTGCTGAACAAAACATGACTTGGCAGAAAAGAAATGTCGAAAAGGCAGTATAACCGTTTTGACCCAGTTAATACGATGCCGGGGTATATAATGCAAACAGCGGTGAATAATGGGAAATTTTATTATTTTCAAGCCATTATTATTCCATTTCTGTTGGTCTTGCTGCTGTTGTGTAGTGAACGTGCGACCCCCAAACTCAACAAACATCTCTCCGAAGGGTACTAAATTTGGTGATGATATGAAGGTGGCAGAAGAAGGTGTTTGACACGCACATTATTGCGTATACACGCTCTACACCTCGTTCAAATATTCAGAAAAGTAAACCGACCTCCCATCCATGGTTTTCGGTGAAAGTGGTTTTGCTCTGAATCCAAACAATCTGACAAAAGGGGAAATGGGCACATTTGCATCAACCGGATGATATAGTGGCATTGTGGAAGGAAATGTTCACTGGAAATAAAGAGTTCAGGAAATGGAAAGAAGAAATCAGGGAGAAAATATAGGATATGCTTGCTGGAACATTTTCATGTATAACGAATTGTCAGGGAAAATAAGATACAATACTTGTTAAAATCTTATAATGTTGCCGCATCTTCTAGAGATTTATTGCATGACGTTGAAAATTTTATGGTTTTGCTTAACAACGTGGTTTGGGTTATTAATAGCAGGAAATTCCGAGCAATTTGCGTATATGTATAACGTGGTAGAGCTTGCGAAATCTCTACCACAAGACTGATGAAACGTTGTAATAAAAAAATCTCGTTCCGCGACATTGTCATTTATCTCAAGCATTTTCCCCTCGACTCAATAATTTTGCAAGTAAAACGATGGGTTTAATCTTATTGGCGACCAAAACGTCTCAGTCATTCTAAATAGGGCAACTTCAACAAAAAGAAAACTCACGTCCTAAGAGACTTTAGGAACTGTATGCAATTACTAAAAGAATTGAAAATACCAAATACTACATCGTATTTTATTGAAAAGTATTTAAGTCCTGCCGTTAAAATAATTAAATACCAAAGTATTTAGAATATTGAAGTATTTAAATATAATTGAAAATTTCTTAATTACATTCCAGTTTCAAAGAATCCTACTAAGAATTGAAAAGAAATTGTTTTTGAGTCAGAATTGAAAAATTCTATTAGAAGATTTGGAAGTGGTGTTTAGGAATTGTCAATAACAATTATAATTACTAGAAATTCTAATTGAAAAACTGCAATTACAATTCCATGGACTTAAACTTGTAAAATTTCAATTACAATTCCGAGATATTGTATTTGTAATTATAATTAATTATACAAATATTTAAATACCACGCATCTCTGCAGAGATACCGATGCCAAATTCAACATCGAGACATACTGGTATAGCAGTAAAAAATTATACCAGTAATTAATTAATCATTAATGAAAAAATGAGCATATGGTCACTACTATACATTCCCACCATCAATGAATTTTACTCTTTGATACATTACTTACTTTCTTTGACTCAGTAAAGGAAATGTAAGGGTAAAAGTGAGGTTCAATTTAGGTATTTAATTTTTATTGTCATTCTATTTTGTTTTTTTTTTTTTTGCTCTGATCGGAAAACTTTCGCTCAGAGTTAAGAAACAAACAGATAATGGTGCAATACCTTCTGCATTATGTTTTTTTTATTATTCATTACTGTGTTCATCAATGGCTGGATTTCCTTCTGGGATATCACAGTTTCGTACACTAAAACAAGCTACATCCCCCCAAACTTTGATCTCACTTTCAATGAATCAATGAAAGAATAATGCACAAAAAAGTAGCATTGTTTTATTGAAAGTTTCGCTAGGAACAAAAGTTTCTAAGGATTGTTAAAATTTTATTGCCATTCTTTTTTGAGCTTGGTAGCTTGCTGAAAAAAGCTCTTGATCTTAATCAAATTAACTATAATTTTTCATATGCGTTTTGTAGGCGGATATATTTCATGCGCAGAACTTTTATAACTTTCCTATAAACAAAATTTCAATTATTTCCACTCTCAGGTATTAAATTCTTTGAAAAGCAATCAGACCCTGTCAAAATTCGACGAAAGCGAAATAACGATCATCATATGTATTAATTAAGAGTCCTCTCCAATTATATTATAATTTCTACCGAGAAATATTACCCTTGTTCATCAACGAACCCTTTCCGTTTGATGACTTATTTCGGCAGAATAACTTCTGGAGTTTATGTTAATAATCTTTAATTAACTTTTTTCATGTCAGTGTTAAGTGTTCATGGAGTGTAGATGACGGCAGAAGAGGGCTCTACGGTTACCAGGCCAACCAAATCATTCCTTCAAGTTTGCGAAAGTCAATCTGTTACTCACCTTGACGTTGATACAGACTGACGCTCCCTAATCGAAGTCAATTGATTGGAAAATTAAAGTTAAGACAGGTTAAGTACAACTTGTGCCAGACAGTGTAGACGGAAAACTTGTCTATTGGTATTGGTGAATCGTTACGACTTAAAGGTATTAAAGGATTCCCACCGAAAGTCTCAGATTAAGATGAAAAGTGACGGAATTTAGTAGGTTTAATTTTATGCGCTTTCAAGTGAGCAATTATTTTTATCACAGTAAAAAAATTGAAAATCGATATACATATCGTAAATGATACTTACCTCACTGTCATTGCTGTGTAAAATAAGCCTGAAACCAGGCAATAAATACTTTTCCTTATTGACATCATCCAATGCCAATTTTGCAGCCGGCATACATGCCTGTCCTCCCTGCCATCCTCCTTTTCCAGCTATCGGAAATATTCCACCAATGTGTAATTCATCTGGCCGACCAATTGTTAAATCAGTTTCCAATACGAAAACCAAAAATAATAATATCCAAAATGTCACAATACCACCATATATCATATCCTGAAAGTAAACAGAACAAAAGCTGGTTAAATACCAAAAATTTCTCTGGTTTAGATGCGTTTCTGGAATTAATTCGCATAAAAGAGAATGCATTTTGGGATTTGCGGATGAAAGGATTAGGATTAGGTTACTATATTTCATATATAGGTATAACTATGTACAGAGATGATTGAAAATGCGGCAGAAGTATTAACAATATCAGGACTTTAAACGTATTTAATTAGAAAAATCTTGCTACTCTGTGCGCGACTATCAAAATACCTTTTCTACATTTATTAAATATCATCAAGTTTATAAAACAGTGAATGTCCTCTTTAAATAATATTTATGATATTGTAAATATTATGACCAACTGTTGGGTATTATGGTATTTATATTTGTAATTAAAAGTAATTCCTTTTATTCAGTTTATGAAGAAGTTTATGAAGGACAAAAACATTAACAAATCTGTTACTCTGAAGACACCAGTATTGATGATACACCACTTATTCAGCGGCTATTTGAGAATAAACATTGAAGAAATTCGTTATGGACGCCTAAGACCTGGAACGTTCATCAAAACTTCCTTTGATTTATTTATTCTGACAAACAACAAAAATTAATATTCGCCTTGCTTACATTCCATGAAAGTAAACAAACCACATAAAATCTTGGTTGTTTACATAAAGCAAATGTAAACAACAAATAACAATACTCAGCCCAGGTATTACAGGTGGGCTTGTGACTTTTGCGTTCCGAATGCGGAATTGATAAAAATTGTGGTATCCAGAGGTATTGATACACTTCGAAGTAGCACACCAACCGACTGGGCGAGAGAGCAGTTTAAAATACAGTCTTCCCGTTCACTTGGTGAGGAAGTGGTAGAGTTCGGGTGTATTTTGACAATGAAAGGTAAACTATTTTCTAATTCGACTGGCATCAATGCAAATACCACTAGATAAATTACTGGCATTGCTTGAAAATCCCTTGTGCGGTCCAAGTTATGCACCAAAAGTACGTTTGATAATGAAGTGTATACCTGACAAACAACGTCCAGTCATTTCTCAAGAAATGAAATTACAACCTAAAAGTTAAAATCTTTGATGCTTTCTACCAATATTTGTAGTGTAAGTGTCAATAAAGGCCCCCACCAAATACAAAAACTTCTGGTCCACAACTTCATTTGAAGACTAAAAACGTCTCTTATTTGAAATATTATTTTTAGGATTCTTCACTAATCCCAACTCTATCCTAGATTTGGATATTTATCCTCAATATTGATTGTGTAAGAATCACCTAACCCTCACAGACCCTTGAGTCTCTGCATACCTGCACCATTCACAAAATTAACACTCGTGATAAATTGCCGTAAAGCACCTTTAAAAAGTTTGAAAACAATGAAAATATTTTTCCATCAGGAGCCTACATACTCTATTATCAAATTACTCGAAGCTCCTGGTGGAAATTTTCTTATATTTTTCGAGATTATTTTCAGCTCAAAGTGTACTCCTCAATTTATCAAAGTATTCTAAACCCAAGCCTTAAGTTCCAAAGGTCATAAATTTAATTCATCCTGGAAAGATCATTCATCTGCCAGATTAAAACGGTTGCAATCGCCCAAAGGATGCTAGGCTCTTGGTAAATAAGTCTAAGTCGTTTATCTACCAAAGATAGTCCCTCCGAACGATTCAAGGGTATATGACGTAATCAAGACTAAGATTGTTTTAGAATAGCCTTAAGGAAAATTTTATCCTGTTAAAAGGATACGCGTTTTGTTGCCTTTTACTGCTTCTTTTATTTTTTGGCTGAAGCACGTGCGTATCTGGTAAACTCGAAAGAGAGCTTAACCTATAAGAAAAATGCCTTGAAAAACATTCCAAGGGAACACAAACGACAAGAAATTGGCGTTTCATTCTCACTCAAAGCACGAAAAGCTCACACACCTGAGGCAACTTCCTTGCTTTCTTTGAAAAGAGCGTGTCCTTCCTTCAAGCTGAAAATTTAACAAATTTTCGAAGAACTTTTGCGTGCTTAATTATATTTGTGAAATTTAGATTGTTTTGTAATTTTTCGATGTTCACAGAACCTACGCAGCCAGAGAACTTTTCGCTATATAATACCAAAGTAAAACGAAATTACATCCTCTCGAACTGGGGAAAAATAACTTTAGGGTAGAAGGGAAAATTGCAAATATCTGCCGGCTAACAAGAGTGAAATATCCACAGATTCGATGTACCTGATTTTGTCAGCAATAAGATAGAACGACAACAACAAATCACTTAATAGCAACGGGGATAGGTGCTAAACTCGATTTGGTTTCCTGTCATCCAGATGAGACCGGATAATGGAAACACGTTTAGAAAATAAAGGAAAATGGTCGAAACTCATCGATTCGTTACTTTTGTGCAGACTCTGGACTATTTGCGTATAGAGGTTGCTATCTATTTTCATTATTGAAACCAAATAAAAATTGGCACCTTGAGAATTTTTTCGAACATGGATTAGCTTTTAGGGGGCTTTCACAGATTTACATCGATAATAGAATGTTTCTGATGCTTTTAGTTTGTATGTATCAAAGGAAGAGGCTTCGAAAGGAACAGATTTCTTCGAAGATTCCATCAATTTTTCATAAAAGATTGAATATTAAGATTTACTGATATTTTAAGCCTTTAGAGGGTAGTGCTGTTGTAAAAGCTATTATTTGAGCCCTACTCAATTTCAGGGGCAGCCACTTCTCCAAAACAAGATTTAAGATTTTCTTGGTATTAAAGAAATCGTAGTTTCTTCCTGGAGAACAGTTGGACGTAAGTAAATTAGCGACCTAAGGAAGGCGCAATTCGAAGGCTTGTACACAGCTCCGACAATAAATTTCCATATTTAGTGAAAACTTCACAGACGATAGACTCTGCACCCGATTGAGTATTATCAGAAGATACTTTTCTAATCAATATTGCAACTCCTTTTCCTCGACGACTTCTATCACTTCTAAACACTCTGTAACGTGGTATAAGTTCCACGTTTCAGATATTAATATAATATCAACAAGCGATATAGTAAAAATTTCACGCAACTTCATCAATTTTAAGAAGTAAAGTTCTCGCATTGAAATAACATCATCAATATGCCGTCAAAATATTTTAAATACTCTCTTAAGATAACAGATACGATCCGGAGTAAAGTTCACTCTATAGTACCTTCACAGATGACCAACCAACCAATAAGAAGTAAAAAAAAACACAATAATAATTATATAGGACGAAACAAGCGAATGTAGCCGTGACATGACACGCAATTTTCACACCCAGAGAACTCTTAAAGTTCATATAAAAATATAAACAAACCAGAACTTCTTAAAACGTCTAAATTTAAAGAGTTAAGGCGAAAGACTGATGGTGACTCATTCAACTAGTGACCTTATCAGAAAGGAAAATAAGTTATCTTTATCTGAGAGCAAAGGTTAAGCGAATAATTCTGTTTTGAAGAGATTCAAAATTCATTTTACTTCGAATCTTACCAGAATTATTTCTGGTTTTTGTTTCCTTACTTTTCGTTATTATTAGACCAATAACTTCAGAAAATTTGTCGAAACTGTAACGTAAAATTAAATATTCTCGACATTAAAGTGTATTCTAAGTT
>QYTT01090452.1:40993-51889 GCA_006980735.1 Dasypogon diadema
TGTACACAGCTCCGACAATAAATTTCCATATTTAATGAAAACTTCACAGACGATAGACTCTGCACCCGATTGAGTATTATCAGAAGATACTTTTCTAATCAATATTGCAACTCCTTTTCCTCGACGACTTCTATCACTTCTAAACACTCTGTAACGTGGTATAAGTTCCACGTTTCAGATATTAATATAATATCAACAAGCAATATAGTAAAAATTCCGCGCAATTTCACAGATGACCAACCAACCAATAAGAAGTAAAAAAAACACAATAATAATTATATAGGACGAAACAAGCGAATGTAGCCGTGACACGACACACAATTTTCACACCCAGAGAACTTTTAAAGTTCATATAAAAATATAAATAAACTAGAACTTCTTAAAACGTCTAAATTTAAACAATTAAGGCGAAAAACTGATGGTGATTCATTCAACTAGTGACCTTATCAGAAAGGAAAATAAGTTATCTTTATCTGAGAGCAAAGGTTAAGCGAATAATTCTGTTTTGAAGAGATTCAAAATTCATTTTACTTCGAATCTTACCAGAATTATTTCTGTTTTTTTTCCTTACTTTTCGTTATTATTAGACCAATAACTTCAGAAAATTTGTCGAAACTGTAACGTAAAATTAAATATTCTCGACATTAAAGTGTATTCTAAGTTACATAACAAAATTCTTACAATGTGGATTTCACTTTAAATGGTATTTCAGAAGATTAGACCAATATCGTAAAATGACTCGTCGAAAGTGATATTATAACTGTAGCCCATTAGGAAGCCCTTTATACTTCTGAAGTTAAATTGGTCAGAGCTCTACCACTTTATACCAATTACTTAATGTTATTCGTCTAAATAATCTGTGATGATTATTTTGATGAAAACACGGACGTAGTTTATATGTTTGTATGTATGTATGTGGATTGTAAGATCAATGTAACTTTTAAATTGGAACTAGACACCTTTCCTGAACTCATGTCTACAATTAGAAGTAGTTGGTGATATGGTCAGCTGTAATGATTTAATTAAGAATTTCATCTGTGTTCAAATTTCTGCTGGAGACTAGAAGAGCCACAGAAAAACAAAAAAATACTCTTAACTAAAAAGGCACAACTTAACAGCACAAGAATATCGCTACTCAAGGGTTCATTGCCTTCAACTTGTACTTTCTTCTCCTTTGCAGCTTAAATCTTGGAAAAAAAAAAAGCGATTTTCCGCCTGCTTTATTTTAACAACCACCCGCCTATTGTCATCTCAAAAAAGCCATCAACATGTTTCTCTAGTTTTTGTCATGTATTTATCTTGCTAAGTTCCTCTCTGTGAACCACCCGCCATACCGTATCATAGCTAAAATAGTACCATAGTATCATATATGAGAAAATCGCGTGCTTGCCTTGTGTTCCGTGCTTTTTGTAGCTTTAATAAGTTGAAGGGCACCTATCTCAACTCAAGTGAAGGGAACGATGAGATGAATCGAGAACAGGAGTTGAGAAAGGACACTTGACAGCGGGTCCTTTGTCTACTTAATTAGACACTTAAAGTATCCTTGTCCGGGAACGGCACCACATGTGACAAACACCTAGAGATATATGAGCAGGGCGGGGTGCGTCTAGAAATTTATTTGTACAGATTCAGTTACGACAATTGCAGCAGTTTATACGCCCACATCAAATAGAATACCCTGTATAGTGTATATCAACAAACCCCCCCAAATGGAGCAAAAATCAGGCGCCGGTATTTATTTTTGGGCCCTTGTGCCCGGGCAATTGAATCACGTGGGCTGTGAACGTGTACAAAGTTATGATTTTCTGCGACTTTCGTGATTTCATCAAAGTCAAGAGAGGTCTTTTCGTCTTTTTCTTGCTGATGACAACTTAGCGTGCAATTTGTAGCCAACTTTGTGACAAATCGTGTTAGTCGGAAATTCACCCTGTCAGAAACAATAAACTGAGAGATTTCGCTTGACTGGACGGGAGAAAAGTGTGGCGTTTTTATTGCTACTAACCGAACAACTTGATTGACTCATTTAGGTGGAGAAAGTTGACGATGGAACCGATTTGATGGCTCCAAATCGATGTCCAATGGTCAGCGGTTTTCTAGTTTGGCTCCCTCATTTTATTGAATTCAATAGCAGCCAGGACATCTTCGGCCAACAAGGATCCTTCATTGGATGGTCTTTATTGCTCCCTTTTCAGTTGGGTTCCCTGATGAGCTAAAGTGAATTTATTCCTTCCATACCCTTCGCACCACCAATATACCTACAACAATGGGGTGATTTATTAAGCTTCTTTCTGAAATGGTTCTATTTTGCCATTTATACAACATTGTCACGGCCATTTTGACTACCTCCTCGCCTTACGAAAGTAATTTTGGTAGGCATTGATGAAAAGTTGTCAAAGAGATGGTCCTTCGGGTAGTAATTAATTTTGGATGCACTGAATTTTACCAGACAGAAATTGCTCTGAGATTTTTTGATCATCAGCAGTTTAACTTATCAGTCAAAAACACTGTTGGATACGCTGTTCCCCCGATTTAATTAAGGATTTTATGATATCTCCAGGGGCCCTTTAGGAAATCAATAGAAATGGGTGGATTTAAAGAGGATTTTCTTACGATGACGACAAAAAAAATTATAATCCTCTTCTCTGCTTTCATTATTTTGCCTACGTACCCTGTAACGTAACTGATTATGATCAACCAGACATCAGATCGATTCCCACTTGACCCTAAGTCTGAATTTCAATTTGCAAAGGATAATTGAAAATTTTGTACCCACTCAAATCCTAGGTGAGCATCGCATCACAATGACATTCTTTTGATTCCTTCAGGGTAAAGGACAGGAGAAATGTAGCTTGTGACCTTTCATTTCTTTCTATTTTTATGAGGGTGGATAACATCTCAGTAAAGAAGCTACCCCTAGGAAGTATTATGTACTGTTCCTTGGGGAATGTTTTTATGTAGCTAAAAGTTGGGTATTATTGCCATTTTAATCTCCGTAAGGAGGATAGATGAGCACGTTCTATAGGAATTTCTATTTTATTGATAAAATACCCTATTCAAGGGGAGTAGACCAATTTCTTTGAAATTTAGTTATAAAATGCGTTCTAATCTGGTGAATGAATAAATATAATTTTGTAATTGTAGTATAAAATTACCTGAAGATCTAACGCGATGTAAAAATTAATAGTATAAATTGATAGGTTTTGTAAGAATGTTTTAGACCGATCATCTCACGACTTTACCTGTAATTGTGATCTTCAGAGTCTAGAAAGTTGTTAAGAACTGTAGTAATTTAAGTCTGACGAAAGGTAATTTAAGCCTGACGAAAGTCTTGCCTTCTGCTTCTGGTGTCAGATATATCAACCCTAGTGCAGAAATTTCCGGTGGACATCGTGAAAGTAGTAGCGCTACATCAGGAAGTTCCAATGCTGTCTTCTCTTTCCGCGGAGTAGACACTATTGAACTCTGCTCAGCTATTAATTCTATTAAATCCAATGCAACTGGACCTGACAATTTATCCACGGTTTATTAAATTGCTACTCCCTGCCATCAGCGCATATGTATATCCCTCACATAGTCAAGTCGTGCTTAAATCTTCATCCCTACTATCTGGAAGGAAGCAACAATTTTCCCAATGGCAAAGAAATCTGCACCAGAATATCCTTCAGATTTTTATTGGAAAAGTTAATGTGTTAACAGCTTCTTGCTTACCTGAAGTGTAACAATTTGCTGACGCCTAACCAATCTGGTTTTGGTAAATTCCACAATTGTAAAACTGCCATTTTTAAGATATCGTCAGATATAAGATATGCCATGGATTGTAAAGATTTCGTTATGTTCTCGATTTTTCAAAAGCTTTCGATAGTGTTGACCATTGGATTCTCTTGCAGAAGCTCTGTACCTTTTTTAGTTTATGCTCCTTTGCAGCATCCTTAATTGGTAATTTTTTATTAGGACGTAGTCAGCAAGTCAAAGTCGACAATACTTTTTCCTCCGCATTACCTCCATCTCGGGGAGGTGTACCTCAGGGCTCTATATTAGGACCGCTGTTTTTCAGAATTTTTATCAATGGTCTTCCAGGAGTGGTCCGCTATTCATTTTTATATGCAAAACATACAATTGCATCTGTACCGATCTGTGAGCCATCTGAAGGCCTGTTTGTTAATAGAATATACGCTCGGCTCAGATTTGGCAAACTTTAACTAAACTCTGGAAAGTCTCAATGTATAGATTTTTACAATAGCACATTCGATGTGCCTGACATTTCACCTGGTTTTTTGAATGAATTTGCGTTGCCAATGGTGTATAAGGTATCCAATCGATGACATAATGTTGAATAGTAATATGAGTTCCTGTGATTATATAGACGTGAGGTTAGGCGGAATTTATACATAATTGCAAAGGCTGTAAGAAGATTTTCGTTAGCGGCTTTCGGTGTCCGCCTTCGGTAAGTAAAAGCCTTGATTTTGCCTCATTTTATTTTTAGTACTAACAACATTTCTCTCTTTCTTATCTTGTTGTATAACATACTCAGGTCAAATAAGCCTACATATCTAATGCGTGCCTCCTAACCTGTTCAGATCACCAACCTGTGGTATTATTTACTAGCTGTTATTCAGACTGTGGGAACCGTCAATGCTTTTAAAACGCTACTTAAATCTCACTTTAAATAGGTGTTCTCTTCTCTTCCTCTCAATTACAACCATATTACGCTTTTCGCATATGTGCTGTGTAGTTAATTAGCATAATGGGTAATTCTCTCTTTTTTCTCTCTGTGTTAAATTTAATACCATCCATCCTATGTTATTCAAAGAATGTACTTTATAAGATTGTAAATCTTGTGTACTGTTACCAGCAATAAATTATCATTATCATTAAAAATAATAAGTCAAGTGAGTAAATCACAAGCAATTCATCTTCAATCATTTTTGAAATTTCTAGACAAATTCTGCAACCTACTCTCTAGAGTTCAGAGTCAACAACACTTAATTTTTCAATTTAAAAGTAAAAACGTAAAAGAATACGTTCCGTCTCTAGAAGATGAAAGACGAAGAGTTTCTCTACTGCCCACTCTTTTACAGTGATAGCATACCGGGTGTTGTCTTTCCTTTGGCGATTTAATACTGCCTAATTTGAGCC
Organism: Dasypogon diadema; assembly: GCA_006980735.1. Taxonomy (NCBI): domain Eukaryota; kingdom Metazoa; phylum Arthropoda; class Insecta; order Diptera; family Asilidae; genus Dasypogon; species Dasypogon diadema. The sequence continues at coordinate 46,130 of QYTT01090452.1, forward strand.
GGAGATATTTCAAGGGTATCTCCTGTGAAGAATTCAGTCAATGAGTTTCACTTCTTATCAAGACAATGTAATTTTCTTAGGATTGGAAGTCTTTCCGCATATCTGATTGACTTAATGTGATATATTGAAGTTTCTATACAAACTAATTACCACCTATAAACTTATAAAATTTATTTCAACAACCATTTTATACTCCTGGAAAATTAAATCTATTTATTCTAAGTTAAATCTGTTTTTTCATCATTCGAAAAGTTTGTCTAATTCTGAAAACTTTATTTTCCACACAAAAATAAATCAACTTTTATAAATGTTTTCATTTCCTTTCAAATCCTTTGATACGAAGGAGTTCAGTATTTACTGCTCAAGCAACAAGTTGTATCTACAACAACGAAAAAGGATGTGTTGAATATGATTAGATTTTTGGGTGTATACACTTTCCAATTGGATCTGTGTTGTACGTTCACCAAATTTATATAGACGAAAAGTTTTTGTTTTCATACTGTTAAGTAAAATACATTTGATATTTTAAAATTTGTAGAAAACTTAAATACGTGATAATATTCAATAAATACAATGAATTCTGTAGGGTTTATTTGTGGAAGTCGTAAAATTTTAGCACCATTGAAATATTACATTGTAAATATTGTTGATTTTAGCACAATAAAAAATATCTGCTTCCTCTAACATAAGTTGCCTAATTCAACAGAGCAGACAGACTAAAAAGTATAGGACGTAAAATTGAGCCCTAAGGCAATTGAAAGAAAATTGTTAAAAGGTCACATATGTATTTCGATTAGTTCAGCTCATTCTATTTTAACTGATCTAAAACGATAGGGAATAAAATTTGGATACTAACAGATAATCCAGAGCCTAAAATTGAACTGAACGAGTATCTGTTAAGAACATCTTCTGGACCTAAGAATTTCAAAGGTGATGGATCTGTGCAACAGATTAAATTATCGTTTTTGGTATGATGAAATGGTATTGTTTGTAGATTTGCTTTGCTTAGAAAATTGAAAACTACTAGTAATCTTCAGAATCATGTCCTTTTCTATCATAGCAAAGAACCAGCAAATTCATCATCACACTCATAAGTAGTTCTTCAAGAATTCTGTTGGATACATATGCAAGATTTACCTTAAGGACCAGATTTTGCCGCCTGTGGTTGTATACTATTCCGAAAATTAATATAGGACATCAAGAAGAAGCAGTAGAATCTAACAAATGAAATACTTGAAGCTGTAATGCAGTGATTATAAAATAAGGACCTTGTTTTTTGTATGGGAAAACTTAGTCGTTATCAATATATTCTTCCACTGCCCGAAATACTCGGGTTATTACTTTTTAATGACTTAAAATACTAAAACCGAATATCATTTCAGGTTAGACCTCACCCTAGAGGTGCGATACCACTTCTATCAAATATTTAACCAGCTTTTCTTTTTAAATAATTTAGTCAAAAGGTCCCAAAAAAGTCGTTAAGTGTTCTTTAGATATACCCACATTTCCACTTCCCCCCCTACCTCTAATGCTCTTGAAATTAGTATCAAATCTCATTTTCTTATCTTTCCTTCTTTTTTGGAATTGTATAAAGTTATATAATAATAAAAATATGAAAAAATAATGGAGGAGTTATGTGGTATACTATACCACAGTATCGGTCTTCTTGTATACCACACTTTTTTATGATGGAATACCTCATGCCACCTCGACCAACTGTGGTATTCAGTGACATAATCTTTTTAGACGGAGTACGCCAAAAATTTGCAAGATCCTTTTGAGCGCCTGGCGGAATGAATATCGTTTACGTTTTTTAAAGGTACAAAGCTTCACACTAAAAAAGAAAGTATCCAGTGTGGTCATCCACAAAACAAAATCGACAGGTGTTACTCTCAACTGTGCCCAAATTTTTCAGGTGGTAACTTACACGGAAATAATCGAATAGTAGGCATGTTAAAATTCTTGGTTTCGATTTAGTGAACATATGGAGTTTACCGTCCCCTTTTGCAGGACATACAAGTTGGCTTGCCCAATACGAGTTTTGGACTCTCTCTAGTTATGAAAGACCACAAAATATCTCTGTAATAAAATTATAGTGCACTCTCTATGCTGATCACTCCGCAATCTCGTTATCTAGAATATCCTTAATCCCCCGGCATTAGTAACTTTGTTATTGCTAGCCAGTTGCTTTAAGACCTTCAGTTCTTAGAAGAACTTCGAGCTACTTGCTTAGCTAGATAATTAATTTATGTAAGTAGGGTGGTGGATTTCCCTTTCTAAGACTTCCAAGAAAATATTGTCTAATGTGCCTTCGATATTTGAGAAAGCACTTAAAACGACCTTTTTATCTTCTATCGCTGCTTCTAATCTAGGGTCTTGTTGATGTAAGAATGTAAGTCGCATATATCTCTGACTGCTATAAAATTCAATCTCTTCCCCTTCCTGGAATAAGTGATTTAAATTGCTTAAACGATCAATGATTCCGCACTCTCCAGAATAATAGAATTTAACCTCACAGCCCACTGAAAAAATGACAGCAAAGTGGGTCCAAAACATGAAATTCTTGAATTCCAACTTCTTCTAATTCAAACGCCTCCATAATTACATAAATCTCAATGTCAATCAAATTATCAAACACCAAAGTAAATCCACTACAAATTCAGCTTCATTTCCACGGAATCCATTGATACACCCTGAAATTACTGAATTTCGCCAAAGTACCAACATCATTCACAGATAATCAAATTATCCGAACACAAAGAGATACAACTTATAATGCGAAGATAATTTCGCTTTTGAAGTAAATTTCAAGTTTTCCCCTGGTGAGGAGGGACTCCAAATCTTACGCCAATCAATTAAGTGTCGGATAAGTTTGTCTAGATCACAACATGATTTGAATTACAAATTTTTGGCCTTTGATCTCCGTTTCTCGAGAACCCAACAAATCAATATTATAGCTGCTGCAACTGTGAAATATCATTACCACCCCCACCCAGGGTAGTTTGCAAAAGCCAATAAGTTGAGTTGACTTTTATCGTGTTGAAAATGATGGTCAATTGTTTTTAGATGCCCTCCCTGACACGCAATATGATAAAAACACATCAGGTTCCGAAGGAGGAGAAATTTGATTCCACCAGTAGTTGGGAAAAACACTATACAATAGAAGTCATAAAGCTCCCCGTAGAAAAAAAAATATTCACAAAGGGAATAGACCGCCTAACTGTGTGTTTAGTAAAAGATAAAAGGGATTCCCCTTTACGTGTATATATCGTGTCCTGTCTCATCGGAAAGATATTTTATTCACACGCAAATACGCAGTAATTCTCAGCATTTTTTAGATTGAAGGTGTTTCGGGTGCTTGCCTGAAATAACGTGAGAATGAGGCACATTACCATCACTTATCACAAAAATAGTTATTTTGCGGGGGTGAAATGAAAACCTGTAGAAATTGCGTGGTTGAGTTAGAAATAATAAAAACACTGGTAACTACAAAAAAAACAATGGAAAAGATTATTTGTGAAAGATAATGACATTAGTGTAGTGGACTAGTTGGTGACTAGTGGGTATGACTCTTTTTCCTTGGTTTGGAAAACGTTTAAGAAAAAAAATTTAATAGCAGGGCATATACACGGAGGAGTTTGAAGAGTTTCAAAATTTACATAAATCAATTCATTGACATGTTTATAAAATAGCCAAAACTGAGTACACATTGTCCAACTGCATTTAAAACGCGGAAATTCAAGTTAGAGAAACGGAGTCAGATATCTCTTCTTGTCCCAAGGAAAAGTGAAAAATGATCACGAAATTTGCAAAATTTTCCAAAAAAATACAATTATTGCAAATCGTCATGAAATTTACCAATATTATAGAACTTTCGAAAATAATGGACACTGCCACTGTTTAAGTCCGCTCAGAAATGAGTCCACTTAAAATTTTTAATCCGCTCAATATTTGAGTCCGATCAATATTTGAGTCCGATCAAAATTTGAGTCCTCTCATCTTTGAGTTCGTTCAAGTTTTGAGTCAGATCTGTTTTGAGTTCGTTCTAGTTTAAGCTTAGAGAGTATGAGTGGACTTGAGTGGACTTGAGTGAACTCAAAACTTAGCGGACTCAAGAGCGGACTCCAATTTTGATCGGACTCTAATTTTGATCGGACTCTAATTTTGATCGGACTCAAATTTTGATCCGACTCAAATCTTAAGCGGACTCACTTCTGAGCCCATTAATTGCAAACTTTTATTACTGAAGAATTTATTGTTGAATAACAGATTTTAAAATGTTAGAGATGTGCATTAGTTTCCATCGCTCTCTTTTAGATGGCGCCACTTGAAAGTATTCTTCTACAAAAAGAATATGCAGAGAATAGTTTGAACGACTCAGAAGTGGTGATTGTGATGTTGAAAACAAAAGAGGTCAGTCAGGACAGCCTAAAAAATTTTGGCAGAATTTGCAAGAGTTATTGGACAAAAAATGATGCCCAGAACACTTCATGCCAAGACCCAGGCCAACCATCGATATTCAGTGTGGAATATTCATGGTCACAAGGTAATGCTGTGTATTTGGTAAGATCAAGAAGGCGTGGTGTATTTCAAGCTTTTGGTACCGAATAAAACTGTCCCGGGAGATCAATATCAACAACAACTGAACAAATTAAACAATGACTTGATGCGAAAAAGACCATTAATAGCCATTAATCGACATAAAGTGATATTGCTACAAACGTTGTTGGATCTTGAACGGGAAGTCCTCCCACATCCAGCGTATTCATCAGATCTTTGCTTTTGAAATTATAAAGAAGTCCAGTTAACGAATGGATCGCTTCAAAAATAACGTCATACTATCGTTGCGGAATTCAACTGCTGCCAGGAAAATGAGATAAAGTCATACAAAACAATGGAAAATATTTTGATTAATGTAACTCTTCTGATTTTCTTGAAATAAAAGAGGTTTCAGAGTAAAAAACAGCGAGAATTAATTCACATCACTAATATATTCGATTGTAGCAATTCAAAATCAAAATTTCGAAAGGATAAAAACTAACTCCCTTTGTGGAATTATAGAATACTTCAAACTGTACGCTAATTCGCAAAAAATGTTTAAATAGGTTGTTATAGAAATTAATACTGCTGTAGAAAGATTTAACTGAATATTTGAGCCCCAGCAACAATTTAGAGGCCCTTTAAAAAATTTAGTCATCATAGATGATGTCAATGTGCAAATTCGTGACCTTAGAGAGCTTCCAGATAAAATAGTCCTAGCCTAAATTTAGAACGAAAGTCCAAAGATCTCATAAGATCAAAAACTTATTGTTGCATACAATCTCTGTGCTCTTGAGAGATTTAGTCATCATAGATGATGTCAATGTGCAAATTCGTGACCTTAGAGAGCTTCCAGATAAAATAATCTTAGCCTAAATATAGAACGAAAGTGCAAAGATCTCAAAGATCAAAAATAATAGGAAATTCCTGCAAATGTATGGGATCCTTGGTGCATTAATTTTGAATGGTAGAATTCCCGAAGGTGCACATAATGAAATAAATTAAATAAAAATTATCCTTTCAGGTGGTAACGCCAAACTGATTGTTTCATACAATCTCTGTGCTCTTGAGAGTTCTTTTGTATAATTTATTACAATTATTCTTTTTTTCAAAGATTGAGGTTTTGGAAAATAAAATGTTTTTGGCAAAAATTTAAAGACGCAAAAGGGCGCACTTAGCACTGCCCTTGGGTATTGCCTAGGGTCAAATTTAAAGGAGATC
>QYTT01090453.1:4785-16156 GCA_006980735.1 Dasypogon diadema
ATTCATTCATCTTAGATCAATATTGATAACTTTCTAACAAGTGAACAGATTTTCCTCACTAAGAACACGGAAAATCTCTGAATTTTTTCGCAATATTAACAGCTCCTCATTCTTGCTGACGTACAGTGAGCGAAATTCATATGGCCGCTACTCTGTTTTAATGTAAAAGAAAGTAGCTACATACTTTACAATTAATAGAAAATTGTTCAAAATCAAAAGCGAAACCCATTTAATCGCACCGACGAAAAAACTAAAAAATTATAGCAACAATACATATATCATATAAAAAGCATAACCAAATTCAGTCAATATTGTAGCTTCGTCCAATTGTTGTAATTAATTCACCGATCCAAATAAGCGCAAAACAGTACAATTTTTAGTAGAGTTTTTAAAATTCGGTGGATTATGTCGTCTGTAGTTGTTGGATCCTGCACTTTAAATGTAATATGAAGTGAGGTCAAGTCCGACAATCGTGTGGGACATTACATTAGATTTTGACTGTGAGAACTTCCAATAACCTCGACCACGTACGATCTTCTGTATTTAAGCCCTTTTAAGAGTCTCATTCATGATTAGGGCTTTTAATATAGCCTGTGATTTTTTTAGGCGCTAAAGTGGAAACATCGTTTGGCGGAATGAACACCATATCAAGATGCTTCTTTTTGCAGTTTTTCACTACACAGTGTCCCATTTTCATTAGCAAATACATCAAAAACTCTGCCTTTAAAATATAAATTAATTATAATTCACTGGTTACTCAAAAAATGTCGGTCAGAGTGACGCAACAGGCCGACTATAAGACGGGACTGGCATACCTTGTATTCTATGTACCATGATCCTTAGCTCCGATTTGTTGAGCACATGGAAATAATAATAGTTATTATTTCCATGGTTGAGCATGAGGATCACGAGTACTAAAATATGTCGCGGACTGCAGCATGTCTAACTGATTATCTAACGGCTATATTGGCTAACGGATATCTTTCCTTATGGCTAAGAATTATCAGTGCCGATGAGTACCGTCGTCTTACCAGAAAATGACCAGAAAATTTTTTGAAATTGAAAGTGTTCAATTTTGATCCTGCGACGACCCTGAAAGGTCTTATAAACACTTAAGTGACTACATTCCCTTTGAAAAATGATAAAGTTTCGAACATAAATTTTAGGTGGAATGACATTAGGGGGAGGAATCTAGAATAAAATTGTGATCAGGATACTCCAAGGTATCAATCGGCATACTCCACCCTATGTTTTGCCATTTGTTTCATCATCCGTTTAGGTCATTTTGGATGACTGCACAGAAACATGACTTCAAATCACATTTATTTCAAAAACTTCTTAAGGCGCGCACCCATCTGAGCACGAATGAGTTAAGGTGAGGCAAAACGATTGTCTCGCTCGTGGTCGTAGTGAACGATGTCAACCAAATCACCAAACGAGACAATTTTACAGTTGCCTAGGATTGGCACTGGAATAGTAGTGCGTCGCGCCGCTGTTACACGTCTACATCTGCATGCTCATACGGGCTCGCCTTATCTCTTCTCTTCAAGCCATGAACTGCGATTTTGCACTCACACAAGAACGGGTTTTTATTAATGCTTCACAATAGGAGATAGTGGTCTGATGACTCATTTTTAGATATGTCAGACCACTTTCTCCTAAGGGAGAGAGTAATATGCCGAAGTAATTTTGGTATCAATATCTAGTGTGCGTTTATTCGGAAACGCTCCGTCTATTTCCCAGCAGGAAAACTTGGAACCACTTACCAATAATGTACTTATATAACTACTTACCACGTAAGTCGTACTACTTATAAGTTTGATATTGGAGAACTGCTTACAGAATGCATTCCGTAGAAGGCTGGCGGTAAGGTATCATTCGGAAATCACTGGGCTTTAGTGAAAAATATCTCCCATAATCGTAAGAAATTAAAGCGAGTCAGAGAACGCGATGATGGTGGGCTAATGCGCGTGAAATTCGTTCAGTTTTTTTGTGGCATTGGTGAATAATGCGTGAAATTTTCAAGTAGCAAAATTCATAAATAGTGCAATAATAATGTTAATGAACACGGCGTGGCATATGATAACAAGGTAAGTACAAAAGTCATCTTATAAATAAAAATGTTAATTGTTTATAACTCTTTAAAGTTATTGCATTTCCAAATATATGAAACGAATCAGTTGTAGGGTGAGTAAGGGTTGATTAAATTTTACAAACATGTCATATTTCCGTATGATACTTTCCCGCATATTTAAAATTTAGTTGCACGTGTCTATAATGCTTCCTCTTGTCGCGTTGATGGGCTCTCATTGCTCACCTTAACTTTTTACATAATGCATTTATTACCAGCAATTTTTCTAGGAATCACTTGTAAGTACCTTCATCTGTCATTACCTCATTTCCTTATATAAGTACTTACATTTTGGCAAAAAGTAAGACCTTACCGCCTATGACATCGTGTGTAAAAATAAGCACTTGCATAAGGTGCTTGGTAAGTACTTCCCCTTACTAGAAAGTAGTTTTTTAAGCACTTCTGTAAGCTTACCGGTCCTACTGGGTTATATTATAATGTCTATGATAACGTGAGTAACGTACACTACTGCACCACTCCTACAAAACAACAGTTTCTTTTTTTAAAACCAATATATTATGTAATTTATCTTTTATTTTTTCAGCACTACTGAACCGGACTGGATTTGGGACGAATTTGAAGAATCTTACATAGCGCCTACTTCACACATATCTTATTCAATTATACCACCCGATTTGTCGGAACTATCGACAACTTTGGATAAAGAAGTGCAGATTCGTACATGGACCAGAAATGAAAACTTGGAACAAGTAAAATATTTACATGAGAATTGTTCAAAAATTCTAAAATTTTATGAAGATTATCTTCCCGTAAATATCACGTCCACAAAAATTCATCAAATAATCGTCCCAGATGCGAGAGTTGGATATATCCATTTTGGGTTGACCATTCACAACGAAGAGATTTTACATGGGGAGTTTAACACATTGTACATGTGCTCATCCATGTTATCCCAGGCATTGAAAGGTGCAATCACCATAAAGTGGTGGTCAGATTATTGGGCAAAATTAGGAATTTATTCTCATCTGGCCTATATATGTCAGCGACATTTTGTTCCCAATTCTTTAAGTTCATTGTCGGTTATGGGATATGCTCTTACATTAGACTCCAAAGCAACGGCTAAGCCAATTTATAGAAACGTCACAGATCCACAGAGCTCTAATACTCTCTATGATTACGAGCTGCATTATAGATCGGAATTAATTGTTCGAATGTTGCACTTACTTCTGGGTGAAGAGGCATTCCATCAAAGTTTACGGGATTGGTTACGAAAAGATTCGAACGGTAATGCACAAGTAGATGGTCTGTGGAAGTCTATGGGGGATGCTGTTCGTCAATATCACGTGTTTGATGAATCTTTTACCATAAAGCAGGTAATAGATTCTTGGACTTCAAAACCTGGATACCCTCTCATTACAGTCATCAGAGACTATAGTAAGAACACAGCACGGGTAACGCAATCCAGATATATGTCAGATTCAGATGCAAATTACACATCGGAAAGCTGCTGGCTGACACCACTGAGCTACACAACACAAGATGAACTCAACTTCGATTCCACTCAGCCACGGCATTGGCTTAAATGTGACGCATCAAAGCATATTCCTCTTACCATTGGGAATATTGCTGCTCCCGACAAGTGGATCATCTTTAATATTCAATACAGCGGTTTTTACAGAGTCAATTACGATAACCAAAATTGGAATTTAATAATAGACGCGTTAAATCAAGAGGATTTCGGGAAAATCTCCGTAATGAACAGGTTTCAAATTGTAAACGACGCTGTTCATTTGGCACTGACTGGACATCTGAATTATTCTACAACATTGGGAATCTTCAAATATCTGAGGAATGAGCGCTCAGATATAGTTTGGGGTATAGCACTTGAAGGTATTGACAATGTAAAGAGATACTGAAAACCACAGACGGATTCCAGAATTTTATGGTAAAAAATCAACACAAAATATTTTAAATTAACTTAAACACATTTTTTTGCAGAAATTTTTCGGAAAGATTCTTACACCAGTTTTTAAGGATTTCGCTACTTTCTCTGAAACTGGTGTTGCAAAATCAAAAAAGGAATGGGTCATTAGCAACGTTAGACGATATTCGTCTTATTTTGTTGAAGATTTTATAAACGAAGCCAAACAATTTTTCAACCTCTGGCAAAAGAGCAATGATCCGGATAAATTCAATGAGATGCCATCAGAATATCAAGGAATGATCTATTGCACTGCCATTCGTAGTGGAAATGGAACAGAATTTGACTTCCTTTTGGAACGCTATAACAATGCGAACGATTCATGGGAAAGGGAAAGTATGTTAGCAGCTCTAGGTTGCAGCATGAATGAAGCGAATCTAAGGAGAATTCTAAATTTATCGTTCGGAAATGATTCTATTATACCAAAGGACTATCATTGGAGCCTACTTAATATGTTTGTGATACATAGGAAGAAATATTTACTACTACTGCAATTTTTTAAAGACAATGTCAAAAATATAGCCACACAGTAAGTTGAGTACTACTTTTTAGATCCCTGCTAATTTTCTTTTCTTTTTAATATTATAGTTACGAATCCAGTAACTCCTCCCTCATATCCCTGTTAGTAATTTTGGTGGAAAGTGTAAGCACCAGAGCGGACTATGACTTTGTATACAATATAATAGAATCGTTCAATAAATCTGACGAAATGCTTAACAATGCTTTTAAGAAGGCCAACTCAAACATAGACTGGATGAACAAACACTATGACGATGTAATGGCGTACATTAACAAAGCTTTGCAGGACGAATAGCCTCGCGATGTAGTGTTTTCCACGTCCGATTTATTTGAATAAAAAGGAAAAAGGTAAGCTAGGTCTTAAGTTAGACGTACACGAACTGATTAAATTATGATATTTTCAGCAATGATTTCTACTTCGAAATAATATATAGTTATAATTTTAATACATAGACATATTCAATTGTAAAGAAATATTTTGAATAAAAGTTGGTTCCTTTTTTTCGGGAATTAAGAGTAAATTTGTGTGGAGAGGATATTGGAAGATCAGTTCTGCTTTGTCACATGAACACATAAACTAGTTAAATATGGGTCAAAACAATTCTGAACTGACGATATTGTGCTGCTATGGATGATATATAAACTCTTTCATGTTTTATGTTGGCAGCTGAAAAATTATTAGTACCTATTATAATTTATAAATAGGTCTGCTCCCTTACTCGCAGGAATTATAGTTCCTGATCAGGAAACTGCAGAAAGTCGTTCCCTAACTCGATTTTACGTCTAATTCTTGCTGACGTCACAATTTCCCCTCCTGCAGGGAAGTTCAGAATTTTGCAGTAGCTTTGAACTGCCTGAACTTTCCTTATTGGCAGAAGCGCAAGATATGTCATTCTTTTTATTTCTCAGGAATGTTCAGGGAGTCGTTCCCTAACTCCTGCAGTGTAAGCCCCCACTACATAAATAAGGAAAATGCAGGAAATTCTACTTGCAGAAGTAAGGGAACAGACCTAATGGCACAAATAACTGATGTAAGCTATGTCCATTATTCGTGCTATACTTATCACATATAAATAAATTTCAGCTTTTATACTTTAACGTGAGAGAGATTATTTATTGCACACCTTATTACCTGATACCTGCCGAAGACACCATTAGTCAAGGTTCCTACCTAACCCCCAAACATTGTTCCCTACACTAGTGAGAACACAAAAAAAAATTCAGTCTTTATACTTTAACGTATGTATGGCAGGCTCTGCTTGGACAGTCAGGCGGCCATCAAGGCCCTGACGAAACCCTTCGTCACATCAAAGTTGGTGAGGGACTGCAAACGGGTCCTTAGCGACCTGTCCCAAAATAACGATATAACCATTTGTTGGGTGCCAGGCCACAGTGGCTTCTACGGTAACAAGAAGGCGGATGAGTTGGCGCGGGAGGGGGCCGCTTCTGATTCCCCACCCCTCCCGACGGGGGTGTCGACGAAGTACCTTTTGGGGCGCATTGCAAACTAGGCGAACAACCAACATCGTCAGATGTGGGACGTGAGCCCACTTGGCGGTACGACCAAGGAACTGTGGGGCCCTCCGAACGCCTACCTCACATCTAAACTTTTTAGATTAAATAAACCATCACTAAGGTTACTTGTTTCTGTCTTGACGGGACACAGTTTCCTAAGGGCACATCAACACAGGATCGGTCGGTCAGGCGATTCCGACTGCAGGGATTGCGGGGAGGAGGCGGAGACGGTGACACACTTCCTGTGCCATTGTCCGTCACTCTCGGCGAAAAGATTCAGGCACCTGGGACACTACTTCCTTGACGAACTGCATCAGGCAGGGGAGAGGGAGTGGGAATGTATACTGGCTTGCACAAAGTTGACCGGGTGGATGAATTGTTGACAACAGCTGTCCCGCCTTCTTAACTCCTCGCTCGAGTTACAGAACAATGGACCTAATAGTGGCCTAGGTTCAAGGGATTTTCGCGATCCCACACCCAACTCAAAAAAAAAATGTCTGGCAGGCGCTGGCTCTCACTCTACTAGCTGTCAACTTCAGTGCACTCGAAGTTGCAATTTTGTTTACCAACAGCGCCTCCGTCATAAATCGCAGTCAGCAGTTGAAGTCAGAAATCTATTTCCACCTTTAAGCAACTTCCCTCAAGCTGGAATTGTAAGACAATTGTTTTCTTCACTATATATTACCATTGCTTCAATATATTTTACATCAAATTTAAACATATTCGAGAAATTCATTTTTTGTCGGGAACGGTCTCAGCAATCCACTTAAGGTATTTCATATTTCCATTTTCAATCGGCAAAGTGATTACCTCAGCTACACTGTAAGGGTGGGTTTCTCTCACGTACTTTGCTAACTCCTCTACACGACTCGTCCTAGTTTTTACCATCATTAGAACCTCCACATCTTCATTCACTTTCCCTTCCCACGTATAGATTGAAGTTATTTTTGGCACGATATTGACACAGGCAGCTAGCTGCTCGGAAATCAATCCATGAGCTATCTTTTTGGCAGAGGCTTCATCCGGCGTTGTAATAAAAGCAACTGAACTGGATCCTGGTGAATAACTCGATTCCGTGTTGGTACACTCAGCCATATTACACGTCTGTTTGTTTAAAATTTCTGCTGCTTTAGTTCGAAACAAGCAAAAGTATGACGCCCCGATCAGAAAAGACTGTACAATTTTCATATCTAAAAGGAAAAAGCTATCAGTAATTGCTGCAAAACATTATCGCAGAAATAAGGCCAAAGTTCAAATGAAATGAATTCCACTTCACATCGACAGCCGGCAACAACAATCCATCCAAAAATCTTGCGGCAAGAATGACAGCTGTCAACACAAAAACAATGATGTAGTAGATTTTAAAATTGTAGAGGAAAAAGTAGAAAGTTTCGTTCGATTAGAATAACGGAAAAGGAGTGGCAACAATTCACGGAAAGCTGAAACTTTTGAACAAGTCGGTATGTAGAAGAACAAACCAGTTAAGATGCAGTCAAAGCCGACGACCAAGCATATGCCTCGAAGCTTTATTACAAATTATTCCCCTTTGTGCCTTCATTTACTACAATACTACATTAAATTCTTGTAGCTTTTTATTAATGTTCTAAGCCCAAAAGTTCCAACTGTTTACCGCGATTTTAAAACTGTCAAATTTTTGTAGTTTCTGGACAATGTTTTCTGGTTTTTATTTTAAATATGAGTTTTGTACAGTTGCTAAATACTAAGTAGTTGTAAAGTCTTACAGCTGATGATGTTCTAATGTTGACAAGAGTAAATCTTTCAAAATCTGCAAATGATCCAAGCGCCAGTGACAATAAGGAGAACATGTCCAATATGCAAAATTACTCTGAAGTTCACAAAACACCATCAAAAAATAATATGAAATCAATCTCTGCTAGGACACCTACTGCAAGGAGTTCAGATAATGCCTTAAGAGAAATCACCCCTGAAAGGCCAAGTGCAGTTCGTCGTTCTGCACGAAAAATAACACCAAATGCAAAATATAACTCAAATCTCGGGAGCATTTCAACACGCCGGAGTAGTCGAAAAAGGATCACGGCAATTGATTTAATTTCTGACGAAGATAGTGATCCTGAAGATGTGGCAAATGAACAGAAATCCACTCAGTTATTTGAGGATGAGATTGATGTGGAGGGGAAACAGATGTTTTGTTTTAACACACCTAAAAAGAAGGATGCAATGGCTTTGGTGGCATCAAACACTCCTAAAACGCAGAAAACACCAAAAACGCCCAAGGGACGAATTCTGGACAGGCACACCACTCCTGATAGGAGAAAAAGTGTTGAGACCGATCCAAAAACCCCGCGACACGTAAGAAATAAGGTCAAGCAAGGTAAGCTGCAGTAGCATTCAAAGAATAGAGAAATTAAAAATTTTCTTTTAGAACTTACGAAACTAATGCAGGAAAGTTCAGGTTCAGATTTCTCTGCTGATGAAAGTGAGTTTTCCCTAGACTCCTCCGATGAGGAGGAATCTAGCAGTGATTATCAAAGTGAAGAAGAGGAAGAAAGCAACACTCAAAAAAGACGTAAACCTATATCGGTGCCAACGTTCTCCAGAGTCTCCACCAGGCGTTCTGCCAATAAAAAACCGGATGAATATGTGCCTGAATGTGAGGATTATTTCACGTCATATGCAAGCAGTAAGACTGTTACATCAGATCACACACTGGATCGCCTCAAAAATCCAAGATTGCCAGCCGATCGCTTATTTAGTCTCTTGGCTTCTATGAAGCTGCCGCAGGAGCACGAAAAATCAATGTCCTTAATGATGAACGAATATAGGACTTATTTCAGCAAATGGATGTATATACTGAACGAGGGATACAATATATTGCTATATGGCCTTGGTTCTAAGAGGAATCTCCTTCAAAGATTCCACCGTGAAATTTTAGCGGAACAAACAGTTTTAGTAGTTAATGGATTTTTTCCTAGTCTTACTGTAAAGGATATTTTGGACAGTATTGCCGCCGATATATTGGATCTCACATCTCTTTCAGCAAATCCGCACGAAGTAGTTGATCTTATCGAAGAAGAACTAAGCTTAACTCCGGAAACACACTTATTCTTAATTGTGCACAATATTGATGGTGCTATGCTCAGGAATTCAAAAGCGCAGGAGATTTTAAGCAGATTGGCAAAAATGCAAAATATCCATTTGCTGGCATCCATTGATCACATTAACACCCCATTACGTAAGTATTACTGTTGAAATATTGTTTATTTAGTTTTTACTATCTCAAAAGCCTCTTGAAATTTTTTGGTGAGGCAGTCCTGGAGTCTATTAATCACTGGAAGGGTAGTTGACATTATAAAAGAGCCGAATCGAAACGATCGCACGAAAACAATTGTCCAGTAGTATTAACCGCTGGCTTAGTTGACCAATTAAGCGTCCAAACCATAATTCTTGCCAATATTAGGATTCTGTTCATAGAGATGTCGAGGTCCCCTGATTTAGATAACAAACCCCTATGCCTGATTTTCCTTTCATCCTAGATCCATCTGTGTTCTAAACAAGGTAAACCCTTTCCAGAGTGCCATGTGTGTCGGTCATTCATTAACACCTTGAATGGCAAGTCAAAATTATACCTTCTTGCCATGAGATCCAATCGCACTGCTCCTTTATATAGTTGTAATGGTCTTTGTAATTTTCACATGCTTGTTTGTGTTATTGTTTGCTCCATATTTATCCGGCGGCCGTGTGAATTAAAGCACACGTCTTCTGTTGACTTAGGTTTGATTCCTGTCTGCTACTGAGATATAGCACAGTAAAAATGGCACGCCAAAAATCGTGGCTTCCTTGCAACATTTGTTAGGTTAAAATTTCTCAATTTCCTCTTCCCCAAAAATTCCCCTCGGCCTAAGCTGTGCTGTGTGCATCGTACGATTATCCCCTGAGCTTAGGCAATAACTTTAAAAAGTCACACCAGTGCAGCGGAAGTGACAATGGATCTTATTAGGCTGTAACAAAAAGTAAGTTGCACGTCCATAAGGTTGCTGTAGCTTTATTTATTTAGGTGGGGGTTCCAAGTAAGTCTTCAATGTAGCGACCTATCATATTGTTTCTCCTAAAAATTGAGTTCTCGTGTTGAGCTTTTTCTTTTTTGTGAAGAAAAGAATTATTGTATTTTCCGAATTGATTCCTGGGTAGGCCAACACCAATTTTTTATAGTGTTTAGAGCATTTTAGATTCGATTAAAGATATTCTGATCATTCCTTCCTTTACCAAGAATAACTGGCTCATCTGCATAACTCTCATTATGAAGTCAAAATTGCGACAACTTCTAAAGGAGCTTATCCACAACCTTTTAAGCCTTTCTTGACAGCTGCTCCTTCTATGGCACAAAAGGAGGTATTTCAATGCGAAGGAAAGCGCAGAGGTCGGGATTCTAAGCTCCCAGGTAGCTGTGCACATGATTTTCGTCATAGCAGTCACCTAATGGTACTACCACTACTTTCAAGAGCGTAATTTTGAATATCGTCGCCGTTGGTATGTTTTTTGTGGTGTTCCTCGATAAACATTCCAACACTTGTTCAGGTGTCGCCGAAATCATCGGCTTCATACTCCCATTCAAAGTCTATGCAATACTAAAGAATTTCTTAGTAAGAAAGCTTTCTCATGTTATGTGGGATTCTTCATGTAATTCTCTCTGGAAATTTTCGTGTGAATCACCTGTGACTCATGCGGAGTTGAACTTATTAAATAACTCTATTAACAGTTCACGCGAAATAGAATTTTCTCAAATAAAATAGCGAACTCAATGAATAGCTTTACATTGAATTTCGTAATCTCATTCAGTTCCTGCTAGTAATTTATTTTGCTTGAGGACCCGTCCCATGTCCTCTCGGTCTCAAGCAGGTCCAGAAATATGAGAATCCTTGGCAGAACACTTGAGGGAATTACTCCCAGGAATTTCAGGATCAACTCAACCGAGCAAAGCTTCACCCAAGAGGAAAATAGCTAGTATTAGCATTGTGTATAGAATTAAATAGTGAACGCACCGCAAAAAATTCTGTAACTCTCAATTCCGTGGTAGATGTCACTGTAAGCAAAGCTTTCAGGAACTCTCAAGACACTATTGATAAGAGCAATCATATTGGATATTCTCTTTAAAAACAAGAAGTTATTTCCGTACAGGGGGTGAACGGGGTTTTCAACGCAGCATTGGCCTACACATCGTCCTTAAAACACACACTCATTGAAGAGGTATGCTTGAAATTGAACAGTCTTACACACACACCTGA
>QYTT01090453.1:23154-35818 GCA_006980735.1 Dasypogon diadema
TATATAATTTGGAGACTTAGGCAGACGTGTTCCGAAGTATGTTTTTTTAATGTAAACTGTCCTAAAAGTTCTATCATTGAATTTGTAGCGATATGTACATGTTTGTGGTTAGGTCCAGAGAAATATTTTAGAATTGAGAGAGATCAGGGGCAATACTAACAGTCCATCTTGGAGAACACTGTCTGGAGAAGAAAATAATAGCATTAATAATATACATTTCTTGATTAATGTACACAACATCTAGAAATCTTTCAGACGTGCTGCTGTTAATTAAAACGGAGATAGGATATTTAATATCTAAATATAGTATGCTGTGTTTTAAATAAGAATTTATAAATGAGCCAAGCACTGTTCAAGAGTACTTCCACTGTTCGAGAGTAACCGCCACCTAATTTGGTACAAACTGAGCTTCCGAATGTAAAGTAGGGGATGATGGTCCATGAAAATGAATGCACTCTGATTTTGCGCAATTAACAGATAAACCATTTATTACAGGCCGTTCATATATTTCATCCAAGTTGGAATTAATACGTGCAACGCAATCTTCAAACAATCAAATCATCTTACACAGGTATAACTGCACGTCATCATTGTGCATATGAATTTTAGCACTTTCGATAACTGGTGGAAGGTCATTAATAAACAGCAATGAACGAAGTACATCACATTACAATTAATGTACTCGAAAGGGTGTTATCCACCTTAACTCCTCGAAAACAATCAGAAATAAATGACTTAGTTATAGAAACTGCACACTGGCTAAAGTTGAATTTCCTTTGGAGCTTTCAGAGGAGAACTCTATCATGGACGCCGTCCAAGGCTTTAGAACAAAGATACTGAAATTGTCCTCATCCATACAGGCCTTAATATCAGTTGCGATCTTCAATATTGCAATTTCCAGACTGTAAGAAGAATGTAATCTGGACTGGCAGGAAGTTATTAATACGTTAAGCGCCATGGCAGCCACCGGTGACCGGCATTTAAAAGCTCTCTCACGACAAAGGCATTTTAACATGTAATTCTCTCACGAAAGCTTTTATACTAATTCTGGCAGTCAACGTGTTAAGTTAATATTTCCTATACAACCAATAATCTGTCTGGAACGATGCAATACTTATGGTGTGAAAATCAGCAGGTGATTCAGTATTCGACTTCTTGGAGATAGGTAAGAAAGTAGCAGTTTTTCAAACCATTGGAGAACTAGATGTAATCAAACAAGTGCTCATAATATGAAGAATATGCTTGTCGATTAGAGAAAGGAGCAATTTAATAAGCCGAGGTGGTAAAGAATCTTACCAAAAATCAGCTCTTCTCAACTAATACCACAAAAATTTAATGAATCGTGGCTATTTTCTAAAACCGTTTTGTGATGCAAGCTAGAGTGGCTAGCTGACACGGGTCTATTAGATGATAAGAAATGAGAAATGAGCTCATTTGGATTCGAGTCGTTTTTTAAACTCTCCTCCTTCAAGATAATTCGGAATTTTATTATTATTAGGTCTGTTTCTTTACTTTTTCAGTTGAAATTCCTGGCACTTTCTTATTTATGTGGTGGGGGTACAGTTGCCAAAAGTATGTGAACAGTTTTCTGAAATTTGTTGAAAAGGAGGAAGAAGAAGAGTGCCGAAAAACCAATTTGAAAACGTACACCCACTGCGCTTTGACATCAACAGATGACAATAAGGAAATAGCAGCAAGGTAAAAGCTACTAAAAAATTCTGAATAATAATTCATACAGGTAAAGAAACAGAACTATTTCTAAAATTAATTTCGTCCCCCTTTGTAAATAATTAATAAAAGTTCTTAGGACAAGTCTTTATCTTCGTCTTCGTATCGTTATAAAGTGTGTCTCAATAAGAGCGGAGAATTTAAATTTGGCGTCATTTGTGTTGCTGTGCTTTGACAGTCAAACCATTATCACAGTCTGTCATCATTAAAAGTGCATCGCTATTCGACACAACAACGCATTCTTATTGTTAAATTATTGTTAAACATTCTTTCCAAAATGCTGAAAGTTTGATTGCTACGATTCGCAAATTGTGTCCAATTTTTGTTGGACAAAATATTTCAAGTGCATTCGCTGTGAAAAGAATAATCGAAAAATTCAAGAATAGGTCGATTATTGATGTCAAACCTCGACGCGTGTTTGTTTAGATCGTTCAACAGGAAACATCACGTCTGTTCGTGAATGCACAAACATTCAATGGTAAACGGTATCAGGGCATAATAATGTACCTCAAATGGATATGTTGAATCTCGAGGATATGCGGTTCCAATAGGTCACGTGAAATAATGGGATTATTGCACGAGACATTTCGGTGACGAGAATTATAAAAAGTTTATGTCAGTTCACGGCCACCCGAACCTTGATGGAGAAGATTGGACGCTGTATCACTGAGATGCAGCCGCAAATATGCCAAGCTCTGATTGAAAATTTCATCAAAAGAACGCAAATGTGCCAGCAGAGACGAGGGGGGCATGTGCCAAATGTGTTGTTCCATACATTTACATTTTACATTTAAATTTTCCACTCTTGTTGGGACACACTTTAACCCTTTGCGGTCCACTGTCCAGTGCTACTAGATATCGGATTTCGGTTGAACAGATTCACTGTCCAGTTCCACTGGACACTGGATTTCACTGACGTACTTGTACGAGTTTATCTTCAAACTCAAATTGACTTATTTCGTTCTTAAAATTAACTTTGACCTGGCTACCAATACTCCAATAAAATCAGTGGACTGGAAAGGGTTAACAATAAATAACGAAATCCTCGAGACAAGTTGCGTCCGATTTCAAGTTCATGCTATTGTGCTTACCTATTTTGTATAACAATTGAATCATAGTTTCGTTTCACAACGGAGACAACAATTGATTTGATAATACTTTGAAGTCAGTTCACAAATCAAAGCAAACCAATTTGGACAGACTAAATCGCCTTGTTGCAAACTTTTTTAATAGCTAAGCTCATTGTGCTATGTCACGTTCTTTTATAACAATCTAAATATGAGAATAAAGACTTGGATCCAGAATAGTTCTTAACAGATTTGCTGTCACCTTTAGTAAAAAATCTCTCGTGCGAAAAATATATGCAAAAATGCATTTGGCAAGAGATGGTTTAAAAGCTTCACGCATGTGTGATCACTTCCACGAGGAACCATTAGCAATAGGCGGTATGATATTTGCATGAATATTAATCATTTAGAATAATAAAAAGTACTGAAATTCAAAGTAAGTAAAAAATCGACGCGAAAGAGTTAACACAGCTGTAATTTAGGTAATCTACATCTTTTTCAGTCTCTACATCTTAACACAGTGAACCGACTTACTTCAACACAGCCAATCCATCATTGGTAGCTCTATTCTTTTTTGCTGACTTAGGTAAAATATTGTCGTATAATTAGATAAGCCTACCGAGCACTATGAATCACGATATAATATTTCTCAATTATAATTTTACCATGAGTCTAGGTTCTCCTGAAGGCTACTCTTATAACGATTACAATCATATTGATCTTGAAACCCTGTTTGGAGAATATCGGTAGCTGCTCTGGTTGTAATACTCGGTCATGGTTCGGCCTCCACTCTAACTGCGTATTTGTTTGAGAATTATGCATCCCAGCGACCCAGCGTAGTGAGATGCCCGTGTTTTACCCTCAATTTCTTTAGCTTATCACTAAACCGATAGTGTAAAACTGAACTATCAAGTCGGGCGTAGTAGAGCTACTGCAACAATTCATACGGCTAATCGTCAACTTTACCGCAGAAAACTCAATGGTAATCTTGATCCGATAACTCTACCTGAGGACTCGACGCAAACGAATTATATTCTTTTTTTACTTCCTCCGACAGCATGCCTTCAACTTCTTTGTGAACGGACAATAACTACTTCTCCTTTTGTGAGACACGACTTGAGGAACTGATTCTAGCAATTTCCTCAATCAAATCAGATGCCTCGTTTTATTAAGCTAATTTGTTAATTTCTTCTTCATATTGTAAATACATGTTTGATGTTGTCTAGTTTTCCCAATGCTTGGAAAACAGTTGCACTATTACCGATACGAAAACAAACTCGAGCGTCTTACAATTGCCTTCCAATTTCTATTCTATTCAAAATGTTTATGAATTTTTTATTAATTATATGGGAGCAATTTATGTGCAAATTCTTGAACGTGCAGAAAATAACAAGCTATTAACGTATTGGTTGATAGTTTTTTGCTATTTTTACAGTTGCGAAAAAGAAATATTAAAGGTTTCTAGATCTCTCAAAGGCCTATTACAAAAGCTTTCCAGTCAATAAGAGTTTAGTTCATCCTTCATTGTTTTGGTTAGGAAATCTTATCGTCCACAACGAATCTCTTTAAAAACACAAACCCCCAAACTACACGTGTTTTGCAAACACGAACTACACGAACCTTGAAAAGTTTAAAAAGTACAATTAAAACCTTCAACCGCGCTTTTTAGCACCCCCTCGCCGTGCAACTATTGCATTTTATTGTATTACCGTGTAGATGTCATCACCTCCCTTCATTTAAGACCATACGCGTACTGATATCTAGTCTAGTTCCCGAAATACATATCAACTCCTTCATCTTACAACTGAGTTTTTGAACACCCCCTCGCCCTTCAACTACTACACTTTATTACAGTATTGTGTGGAGATCATGCTCTCCTTTTATTTAAGACCATACGCGTACTGATATCTTCTATAGTTCCCGAGATATCGCTCCTTCTACCTTTAAACTGTGATTTTTAACACCCCTTCACCCTACAATCATCACTTCTTGTCGAACTATCTTACAGATGTTATCTTCCCTTTCATTTGAGACCTCATACGTGCCGCTATCTTGTCTGATTCTCGAGATATAACCCTTCCTAGATGTCGACTGCGTTTTTCACCACCCCCTCACCCCTCAACAAGTATTTGTTATTACACTACTGCATAGAAGTCATCTTTTCCTTTCATTTCACACATTATATATTCCAATATCTTTTATTTTGCAGCCTCCCACTGAATATAAAAGTAAGAATCTTACTAGGCCCGTGTATGCAAAGCATGAGTTACACGTACCTTAGTAAATTCCGTGTAGTTCGAACTTTTGCAAGGTTCGTGTAGTTCGTTTTTTCGATACACGTGTAGTTCGGGTTCGTGTTTTTAAAAGTGAACTGAAGTCAAGTTCGAATGTTCGTGTACACGTGTGGTTCAACACACCCCAGAACTCTATACACAAGGATCAGTGCTAGGTCCTTTATTATTCAGCCTGTTTTTCTAATGACTTCCCACCAGTGGTTGAAGACGCTTAAATACACCTATAAGCTGGCGGTATGTAATTATATTATAGTAGGCTTATTGGACTTCTTGAGGACTGCAGCATATTAACGGTTTTAGAATACTTAAGTAAGAGTTGAAATTTGAAGTGACATCTTTTGAGGGTCTCGAGAAAGAGTTAAATGTTCTTGCTCTCCTTCATGTGTAGAATACAATGATACCTTCCTTTCCCCGAAGTTCGAGCCATAAGTTTACCTACCGAGTCTTTTTCGGAACAGGTAGCGCTCAGTCGACACTCGGGTCCACTCTGCGACACATTAGCCGCGTTCTTTTGGCAGCAGAGTACAGAGTTGTCATACATTAACTGCGTTAAACTAACTCTGTTTTTAATCGAGTTAAAAAGTTTACTGGGTTATTTAAGTCTTCTGCGGGAAAATAGATGGCGTTTATTGAAAGTTTTTGTGTTTAAAAGTTAATTTTACTCTCCACAGCAATTAAAATAAATACAAATGTGTGCAAAACTGGCATTAAGATAAATTTGAAGTTAATAACAGTCTTTACTTAATTCGGGTTTGCCTAAAAAGAGGAAAAGAGAAGAAGAAGAATTAGCTATGTACTCCATGGATTCGAACCGTTCTTTTGAGCTTTCATTACTCTGTTGCCCAAAACACAGCTATTAACTAGCGTTGTCTTTTTTTCTATTTTTTAAGGGCTTTTCCTAAGTCCAGCGGACAATCCTATGATACACACAGCGCACAGCTTAGGCGCAAGGATATTTTAAAGAAGAAAAAATTGGGAAATATAAGTTGACAAATGTTGCAAGTAAGCTACAATTTTTGATATGAAATTTTCATGTGAAACATCTCATAGCGTCGCAAGTACAATCCTCGTGAGTAGAATTGGCTGAACCACTGGCACCCGGCGCTCGAACCCATGCATACAAACGCTGCGCCTCAACCAGCTCGATTACCGGCGTGATTTTGACTATATAATACTGAATTTTGTTCTGATGTTCTCACCTTTATTCCTTTCCTGTATGCTTCTTTTGTAGTTAAAATAATTGTATGTCCTTTAATACCAATTTTTTTTTTTATGAATACATTCATACCCACGCCGTTGGTCGAGCGAGCTGAGGCGCACGTCTACAGACTTTCCCCTCTGTTGTTGTGGTGTGGGTTCTAATCCTGCACAGGGCGCGGCGATATATCTGGGTACCAATGGTTGAGGCAATTCTACTGACAAGAATTGTCGAAGCCACTGGGATGTTGCACAATAATTTCATGTCAAAAATTGTGGCTCAGTTGCAACATTTGTCAGGTTAAAATTACCCAATCACCTCTTCCCTAATTTCCCTTCGCCTAAGCTGTGCTGTGTGCATAACTTTCTTGCATGTACGCAAATGATATATTTCTTTTTTTCAGCATTGAAATTATTTATACCAAAATATCTTTGTATTTTTCTATACTATAATATATACAACACGTTACATTACTAGATTATTAATAGCAGAAATTTGCCAAAAATGCAATATTCTTATACAGTCTGCTTTTACTTTTCTCTGTATTGAGTTTTAATGATTCCCAACCTTTTCTTCTTCTTGGATACCTAGATTTACATTTGCATATTTTAACAAGTACCATTTAGATTTTTTCCCGTTTACTTATTTTATTCTTTTTCCGTATTTTACGAAGTTCAAAGAAATGTTCGACTTGGTCGAATATACCCAAATGACATACGACATAAAAGCTCCGTTTCCCTTTCTCTTCAGCATCCATCGATTACAGGGCGTTGTCTAGAAGTGTATGAGTAGAAACCTCACAACCGCAAAAGCTTAAGGCATGTTTTTATTAAATCAGGAGGTGATCAGACGCTTCAATAGTAAAATTAAAGTTTCGTGTAGATGAAAATATGTGGAGTAATATTGCGCACAATTTATTAAAGTTGCCCAAAAAATTGGAGATGTGTTTAATATATAAACGTGAGAGCTGCAGAAATATCAAAATAATTTAGATAAAAGAGGATATTAAAGTCATATCTAAATATTTGTAACATGCAGTCCATGTAAGTTAGTTATGCTACATAGCTGGAGATAATACACACATTTTAAGCTTAAAGATTACAATATAGGTATGAAAATCTGCACATGTAGAAGCTAGAGGATACTTTTGTGATGAGATTTTCACACTAACACATTCACCATAATTCCTTTTTTATTTTAGGAATAAATCACTTATGTTGAATTTCCTCTCGTGTGGTTCAAGGATTGCAGGATATTCTTATGTATGTCGGGGTCAAATGGTCTCTTGAAACAACAATAAGAATTGTCCCATTTCTTGAGGTATTTTCTCTAACATTTTGGTTAGGCCATAGAAATAAATTGGTTTCCCTTCCACAGTTTTATTTATTTATTTTTTAAGTTGAAAGAATTATAAAAATTTTTGTATGTGTTTAATACTTTTAACTCGTTTCGCCTTTCATCTGATTTACTTAATTATTTATTTTTATGATGTAGCCAAAACTCAGAGAATACTCTATGTTGCAGCCTTGATAGAAAAAGGCAAAAAGGAAAAGCGTTTTTGGGCTAAGGTTTCAAGTGAAGAAGGTTCTGATGCCCTTTTCACCCGAAAATATGTGGATCACAGCTGGAGGTAGTAATCTATTCCCCATTTCATATTTAAAGAGGAATCAAAGAATTTCAAAGTTCACGTAAATCTCAACCTCAGGGTGTAGGAGGAGCGTGTGTTGTGCACGAGAGGTATCTTCCTTCAAAGAATTTAGTTGAAATTTTTTTCAAAACAATACTCGTAGTGGTAGCGATAGAAGAATATGAAAGACATTTAGAATTATGTTGGTATTCCAGAATTTTAATATTTAGCACATATTTCTTATTCTTCTCCGATATTTAAAGGAATTATTTGATGTAAAAAAACGATAATTACTTTCGAACAATGGATTAGTATATAGTTATAGGTATCTAAGTTAAAGTGACCCGATCGGGCGCCCAGTGATAGGTCCTCATGAGACAAGCAAAAAATTGTATCGGAAGGGGGAATCCTAACGATTTTCGAATTATAATAATAATATTTCATATAGTTTGTATACAAAGATTATTAAATCTGAAATGTACAAAGCGGTTCGGAAAATGATGTTTTATGAGTTGACGACACTTGAAGGTTTTTTGACACGTGTACCAGTCTAATACCATATCGTAGAGAGCACTAGTGGCTTTTAAGTGAGTCCTTACTCAGCCTCCTGCCCCTTTTCGTTTAGGAGCTACGAATTTTCAAACTCAAACTCAAAATTAATTTTGTATCCAGAGGAAAGAACCTGTAAAATAGTGCCGCATCTATTTATTAAACCTTCGTCAATACCAGTAATTTCTGTAGATATTTTTGCATTTGCGAAAAATTTTCGTTCTGTGTACCGTCCCGCCACATCAAACTTTTGGCCTATTCACTATCAATCCCAATTTTTTTCTAAATTGGTTTTGAACACGGCTTTTGTTATCTGCTAATAAATTTTTTCGTTCTCTGATCTAACTTGTCATTTCTTGATATTTAACCTATAGGAAAATTTTTAGAAAATACTCGAAAAACCTAATCCAAAAATCTAAAGGAGATAAACCAAAAGAGTATGGTGTTTCGTTAACGGTTTGAAGGTCATGCGTTTTTAGACCTTAAATGGTCATTTGGAATGCCGTTATCGGATTTATTAGTAAAATTAAGAAACAAAAAGAACAGCCTAACAAAAATATGGTAAAAAGTGGAAATTTTCCTATGCAAAAGGCAATGGACAATAAGACTGAGACACTTAAGAGATGTGTACAATAGCTGTGTTTTTTTTTTGCTACAAGTTCCAAATCTGTAGGCAAAAAACGATCGGGATCTTATTGGAATTAATTTTATACGTTGGCAGTACCGTTAATCATTGTCAAGTCGACAGCTGCTAATTGTAAGGCGTTAGTTTATTATGCTGTGGGTGGAATATTTCAAACGCGTAAATTTTACTTGTTTTTTTGTCCCCTACAATCTTATGTTATACACTTTTGCTCACTTTTAAGACCACTCTGAGTTTGACAACAAATATGTGAGAGTTAGTACTAATTTTCAGATCTTTAAAAATCCAAATCCAAAATCTGCATAAAGATTGGGATCTTGTGTTGTTGTTAAAAAGTTAAATAAAAAAAAAGTCATTAAAAATCCGCGTGTACACAAGCTAAATTCAACGACAGAAAAACGATGTACGTGACGCATTGGACGAACCATACTTCTACATGATCAACGTGATGATGGTATACCTGATATTCAGATCATCAATCGAAATCAAACACGGAAAGATGCCGCGGTACTTGAAAGAACGAGTCATCCAAAGGGTGTTATGATTTGGATAGGAATGTCCATAGCAAAGGACTCACAAAACCTGTTTTCATTGATCCTAGTGTTAAGATTGATCAAGCGTAGTATCATCTTGCGAGTATTTTCTGTGTGTGATACTTAAAAAGACAATTGAAGAAACGAAAAGTGGAGACTGTTTGTGGTCTCAAAGGGCAGGAAGGCCTCTCTGGACAAAATAAATCAAGCTTTACGATCTTGGCCTAAGCGTTGCAAACAGATATGTTACACAAAAGGTCTTCATATCGAATTCCATTATAGAATATCCAAGTTGTTCAAACTTATTTTAGCCTTTATTCAAGCCTGCAATCATACAAATTCAATTTTGGAAGTTTTAAATTCAATAAAGATTGTCTAGTTTTGCACACATAATTTGAATAATCTTGCCATAAGTATTTATAATATCATCAGTCTATTTCAAGCAATAAATCTCGAGATGTATAATTCAAAGCCATGTGAAAAACGATGTATACATATTTTCTTGTTTCTTGTTTATTTAGCTCCTTTTTCAATATCATTCCTATAAAATTCATGAAATCAAAGTTTTCTCACTGTTTACACCCGTCGACACGTTCTGCACTAGTTAGCACGGCCTGATGAAGTAACACCGCAGCAGCGTGCCTCTCCAGTGCCCAATATCTACAGACGTATAATTATTCAAATGTGGAAAATAATAAAATTTATTGCCGTACTATTTTAGATAATATGTCAACCTGTGCATGGCGTCAGACTAGAAGCGAACTGAAGTGCATTCTATATGCTGCAAATGCAGAAAGATTAGCCTAGGAATATTTTGCAATACTCGTGAATTGGAGCTCGTTTGATCCTACAGATATTCATGAAAAGGCCAGAAAGCAGCGAAAACTGATTATCTGGGGGCGGATTGGTTCAATTGTTCGTCGTTCAGGTTGTTTTATATGCGATGGCGGACTTAAGTTCGTTTAGGTGATTTTATTCAAACAGCTTGAGGCTGCATTGACCGAAATTTATGTTTCGTTGAAATACTTGTGCTTAAGATGTTTTTCAATGAAACGTTCGTGCATTATGGCCGTTTCTCCACTAAAAAGTGAGACGACATTGTTTTCCATGGTACCAACAGTGATCGGATGAATTCTCGATCTCTGTTCTAAATTTTATTTTCGATTGTTAATTTCCTTCAGAGATTAGAAACGCCTTGGGCTATGTTTGCAACTTGAGTAGGAAGTAAAATTAGAAACAAATTTTCCAATTTATCAGATTTATGTGCGGAATGCTGTATGATGTGCATTGAAGATTATTAGGTCGTTAGACTTCACGTCCACACATATGTTCTGAACTGTATTGAGCGAT
This sequence comes from Dasypogon diadema, assembly GCA_006980735.1. NCBI lineage: Eukaryota > Metazoa > Arthropoda > Insecta > Diptera > Asilidae > Dasypogon > Dasypogon diadema. The sequence goes on from QYTT01090453.1 coordinate 34,144, forward strand.
AAAGAATAGAACGAAGATAGGGACCTTCAAACTATGTGATGAGTGCACATTTTCAAACAATAATTATACCTTTTGAATATGAAAGTTTTTGTTTGATGAGACTAATGGCTAAGAATAGAGGAAAAAATCTGTCTTAGATTTGTACGAGTTATCGAATCATACGGGTCATAATATAAATAGATGGAGCTTTTCCGAACAAACGTATACTAGATATTGATACCAAAAATTGCTTCACAATATAAGTCTCTCCCTTCAACTCAAAATATGGAATTGAACTAAAATTTTTTGTGTGTTGAAAGTTGTTCCCTCCAGTATCAATTTACTTTTGAACACGAATTTTCTGGCGAAGTTGAATTCTTTTTTGAAGTAAAACACCGATCAAAAATAACCAGAGGTGGATGTTCAACAATTGTGATGTTATTTTCCTTTAAAAAGTTTAAGGCTACTTCAGTCGTATAGGAAGATACACTAGCTGTGTTTTTTGGGCAATGGAGTTACAGAAAGCTCAAAAGAACGGTATTCTTTTTAAACAAACCCGAGATTAGTAACGACCGTAATGAACTTGATATTTATCTTAATAGCTGCGTTTTTTTAGCACCAGAGTATACAGAGTTGTTATACATTAGCTGCGTTCTTTTGGCAGCAGAGTACAGAGTTGTCATACATTAACTGGGTTAAATTAACTCGGTTATTTAACCGAGTTAAAAAGCTTACTGAATTATTTAAGTCTTCTACGAGAAAATAGATGGCGCTTATTGAAAGTTTTTGTGTTTAAAAGTTGATCTTGCTCATCATAGCAATTAATATATACAATAATGTGGGCAAAACTGACATGAAGATAAATTTCAAGTTAATAACGGTCTTTACTTATCTCGGGTTTGCTTAAAAAGAGAAAAAGAAGAATTAGCTATGTACTCCATGGATTCCAACCATTCTTTTTAGCTTTCATAACTCTGTTGCCCAAAAGAACACAGCTAATAACTGGGTTAAATGAACACGGTTGTTTTACAAAGTTAATAAGCTTATTGGGTTATTTACGTTTTCTACGGGAAAATAGATGGCGTTCATTTAAAGCTTTTGTGTTTAAAAGTTGATTTTGCCCATCATAAACACAAACGTGAGCAAAGCTAATATTAAGATAAATTTCAAGTTAATAACGGCCTTTATTTATCTCGGGTTTGTTTAGAAAGAGAAAAACACAAGAAGAAGAATAAACTTCGTACTCCGTGGATTCGAACCGTTCTTTTGAGCTTTCATAACTCCGTAGTCCAAAAAAACACAGCTAATATCAGTTTTGTCTACATTTGTATTTATCTTAATTGCTGTGGAGAGTAAAATCAACTTTTTAACCCAAAAGCTTTCGATAAGCACCATCTATTTTCTCGTAGAAGATTTAAATAACCCAGTAAGCTGATTAACTCTGTAAAACAACACTTAAAGGTCATGTGAGGAGGCAATGCGTGTGGTATCAGTTTGCATGAGAGTCTTCTGTTCTTCTAATTTAATGAATTCCACCTACTGGACCTCTAAAGAAAACAACGTATAATATCACACCTTGTCTTTTTACGGTGATTAATGTTCCGTTAAACATACTCTAATTTCTTGATGGGACCGCTGATCGTAAAACGGAATATAAGTTTAATTTAAAAAATTATACGACGACCGCTTTCGTCAA
>QYTT01090454.1:0-11712 GCA_006980735.1 Dasypogon diadema
TCTGACCTGTTGGTTTTTTTAAATATTTCTATACTATTTTAATAAATATAGACGATAAATTTGCATATAATGACAATACATAAATGAGAAAAAAAGCTTTTTGCCCTTCTGCCCCACGAACACCACGCGCCTAAATCTATGTTATAATTTTTGCCCTAAACGGCTCACCACGAGTGAGGTTCGATGTTATCGTTTTTGGCCCAATCGAGCTACCACGAGTGAGATTCGATGTTTTCGTTTTTGGCCCAATCGAGCGACCACGAGTGAGACTCGATGTTGTAGGTTAAGGGGTTAAATGGCAATTGACAAAGATTGATTATTACACATTTAAAACAGTTGTGGCACACCCACAGCTGTTACTTAAGTTTCAATCTATATAAGAAAAAATTAAGGGCCGCCGATTCCAATCCAAGGCTTCGTCTTCGTCGAGACAACAGGAACTTGGCTAGTTTGTATAACACTTCTCAAGTTAACTTTTGAGTTGACTTCATGCAAATTATGGTTATTCAAAAAAACGCATATTCCGTTGAAACCGTCTGGCAATAATGAATTAATATCAATAATTGTTTATGAAAACAAATAATGTGAATAAAAGTTATGCTATTTTCATATAATTTGTGCATTTTCTACCTGTATAGACGTGACTCGTACGGGTAAACGTGCAACGTCTGCCGCCAGCCAGACGGCCCGCAATCTTCTCACACTTTAAAAAGGGGAAATGAGCCTTGCTAAAATTAAGTGCTGAAAACGTTGCCAACTCTCGGACTAGTAGTTCTGCAGTTGTAGTAGATACTTGTCACACCTGTAATACTTTAAATATGAAAATTAAAACTGAAAGTATTTTCCAAGAAAGGCAACGATTTGAAGCACAATTAGAAGATCATCGCCAAGTTGGAGCTGATCTTGTTCGCGATCTATTTGGCCGTTAAATTTATCCAGCAATATTTAGAACACTGCTGTTCCAATCATCCTATCTTATGTGTTGTAAACACATCAGTTTTGTAAGAGCATAATTTATTTTTATCTAGAACGTTCCATGTGCCATTGTTAAGAAATAGGTAAAGATCATCGTTTAGACCTGTGAGTTCGCTCTCGAACCCATATTCCGCAGAAGACACAATTGTAGAGGTTTCTCGGGAGATTATTGGCAACTAAGGATAGTTGGTTGGTAGTTGATAGTCGCTATTGTTATTCCTCACAGAATGGTATGCTTTGCCTAAATTCCGAATACGCTTACCTATTTCACTTCATATCTACTAATGGTCTGAGCCTTTAACTTCGAAGGATGCGGGTGCTCCTTTAGCCTTGTAAATGGGCTCGTCGATCACCAGTTCTATAGGATGATCCTAAACAATATTGACACATTACTGGAATCTTTTTCGCCGCCTTTGACGATATGCAGAGAATATTGCCAAGATATTTTTATCTTCCACTGGCAGAAGTAAGCTTCCGCTGTAAGTAATATGAACTTTAATATGTATTGACGCTATAACACTTACTTTAAATATTTTATGTGCTCAGATGGGACGATTTTATCCTGTTTCTGCCCTATTTTGTAACTTTTTTAGTTTTTTAAAACTGAACAATTTCTTTCAATTAAGAATGAAAAAGTTTCCGTTTCCGGTAAACATCCATTTCCAGTAGTATGCAAAAGCTTTAAAGTTCGCAACAGAGTTCTGGTTCTGTGAATATTTTATAAAGCACTTGCATATCATTAGAAGTAGCCTGAAAGGGTTCTAGCAGCCCTTCGTTAACAGGGATTTAATAGCTTCGAGGGGTTGCACTTCACATAGGTACACAGTGACGTTGAGAGGAAATTCAGGAACGGGTAAATGACCAGACGCATAGTTAATTGCAACAGCGGGGACTCCGACTATTGAAAGGTGGTTGCCTGGAAGTGAATTTAATTAAATCCTTCAGAAAATGGAATCCACTGCAAGGTGCTGTTTTATATTCTTACATTAAGTAGTTAACTGCAACAATTGCTTCAGAAATAATTTACTTGTGGGTATCGACAGCGGAAAAGCCATAGAAAAGGAGGATATTTCATAATGCTGCTTACTGACGAGGGTTTCATGGGCTGTCCTGAGGTATTATTTTGGAGTATTTTCTCAATTACTTTAAATGAAGACGCTACATTGTGCAGTAACTCGCATTGAGCAATATACAGTTGGTTGTTCGTAATACTCAAAGATATCAGAGGTGCTAGAGATGTATATAAGAACCCTTAGTATCAATATTTGGATTCATCAATCACATCAATCACAATATGATAAAGCCAAAGCTCAGGGGAATGCCCAAGTATGAAAAAAAAGGGAAGGGAAGTGCATGAAGGAGTCGAGTATATCTAGTCCACGTCACATCTAAAAGTTTCCGAAGCATAGTTAGATGGAAAATCCGAAGATGGTGGTTTATTTCACATCTACATTGTACAATTGTACTACTTAAGGGAGAAATTTTGAAATTTCACGAAGCCTCTGATTTTTGACTGTACAGTGTAGGGACGAGTGTTAGTTGAGATTTCATGTTCAAGTTTTCGGTTCTATTTGTGTGCAGAATGTACAAAAACAATTGAGTAGAAGCAGACCTGTAAAATTTCAAGAATCCAGTACGTCTTACTTGTACTTGTACTTGGAACACACAGGTATTGGGGTACTTGGTACTTGAAAATGACCAAGTACGAGTGCTTTCTTAAATATTGTGTTCCAAGTGAAATTACTTGAAATCGCAAGGCTTTCCAGTACTTTTTCAAGTATTGTACTTTTCCAAGTACAAGTATATGGATCTTAAAATATTTTTGTTAGAGAAATTAGCAGATGAAATAAAATTGTAGAATTTTTGAAATTAAATTTTTTGTGAAATGTAAACAACTTCATTGCATGTGCACACAACTATCATCTACAAAAATTTAATATAACAATATAATTGCACTTAGATTTCTCTGCTATCATTAATTCCATTTACGGTATTTGTAAAATAAACTTTCAGCAATCAAGCTAGATAAATTGTGGCAACTGGCAAGACAACGACAACTATCAGTCACATTTCTTTTGGGAGTATTAAATAAAAGAGTGTTTTAAAATGTTGTAGTCTGAAGGCAAGATTTATAATTACATAAATACTTATAAAATCCCTTACTAAGTACTTGGAATGTAAGTACCCACCGCAACATGTAACATAGGTAGAATCCCTTTTATCTTTGGCATCCAGCACGAGCCACCTCAGTGTGAGCCTCCCAACTCTTGCTAGTACTTTCCGGATTTTACTGCAGGATCATTTTTGGAACTTGGAAGATTTCACAAAATTTTTATTTATCATTCGTCGATATTCACTGTTTTCCTGTCACACATCGATCTCGACCGTAAAGAGGGCGTCATATAATTTTCTACTAAGAAATCTGAATTAGCAATATAAATTTGTGCTTAAAATTTTCTCAATACCAATCAGACCTACACTTTGATGAGAAGTGACAGTTTTTACTCTAGGTATAGCACCAGCTTTTAGGATATTATAGCTATCAGAAGGTACTTTTGTTTATCTTATACATATTAATACTAAAAAAAAACTAAACTTATAAGATGCTAGGATTTGAATTTAGGAATCCCGTAATTATGCCAATTCAAGTTTATTTTACACATTAATTTACAGAATTTGATTCTAGCTAAGTCCTATCTCTATACTATTCCCTACACCAATTTCACTAATCTATCCCTTCTTATTTTCTAAGCTTTCCTGCAATTCTAAAAATCCTTTACCTTAAGTTTCCTATATTTCCTTCTCGCATCCTATTCGTCCTCTCCTTAATTTCCTGGTGTCCTTTCTTCTTTTCTTGGATTTTCCGCTTTCTCCTCCTTTTCCTTTATTTAAATTTCTTTCACTATCCTCACACTTTTCCAAACACTTTTTTTTTCTTGCTCCTCTCGTACTCTTTTCGTTTTCCGGGTCAAAAAGGAAGTGTCCTCTGGTTTTCGCGTGTTTTTTCCTCTCGCCTCTTTTCTCTTTCTTCCGGATCAACCTCTCTCACTTCTTGACTTACAACTGCCATCTTAGTTACCATGTTTGCGGGCAAATTTGAAAACTCTCCAAACTATAAACACTTCTGCTGGCCAGTGCTGCTAACATATTGGAACAACTCCAGGACCATAGATCTATTTGTTTCTTGTTTTGTTTTTTAAATCAGAATGCCGCCATTCGTAGGTCTTTAAATAAAGTGTGTAGGATTTATTTGTTGACGTGTGGCTGAGATAGTGATTACGTGTGTGGATAGATTCTGGCTAACAACGTGAATGGATATTGAGTGTGTGTGAGAATAGATATTCAAAGAGTGTGTGGATGGAAGGATTCCACGTATAAAGGCGTCTATGGACTAGTAGTAGGTAGACTTGTGTGTAGAAGTGTGTGAATGTGGGAAAAGGTTAAGTATGAGGTGAGTGTGTATATGCTGTGAATGCGTTTGTGTTGTATCTCCGATGACTTAAATCTAATTCACTTCTTAACCAGCCTAAGAATTTATCTTCTTATATTTTGCAAAATGCTCCCATTCTTATAGTTGTCCTAGCTGTTACATCAAAATGACTGAAGTGGCTGAGCTATGATATTGGCTAATACTCATATGGAACAGACACCCACTGTTACAAACTCTATAATTTTCTTTACAATACTGTTAACATACAAAGATTGGAAAAAGTACTTTAAAAAGGACTCAGCACCTTTTAGTAGTACTTAGTTACAAGTATTTTTTATACATGTGGTACTTGTACTTGCACTAAAGCACTTAGGCCTTCGGTACTTGCACTTGTACTTAAGTACTTTTTCTTTAATACTTGCCCAGCTATGCAAAATGGGGTAAATTCTGCAACATTAAATTCTATTTTATAAAAACGTGTAAGAAATTTTCACTAACAAGTATTGTATAGTATTATTGACTTATTATTTCATTTCTAAATAAATGATATTTAGTAATGATGTAGGGAGCAAAAAAGATCCGAAACTTGTTAGCAACTTAAAATCGCAAAAAAATGCATTTGTATCCTCCCACCTTGAGAAAGGGTATATTGTTGTTTAAAAAGTTTTGCAAATTGCCTGCAAAGATAAAGGTTAAAAAACCGGGTATTTAATCTGGTATATAGCTACAACAACGAGATTGTTTGAAATTCATTCTGTAGTTTATCTCCTTCTTCTTCTGCAAAATGGGAATTAGCGCAGTTAAAACACCCTCCTGAGCCCTAAATCCTCTGGTCAATCTTACCACTTGATCTCTTGCTAAGAAACACAGATACTGATTTTCCCCGTAGCGAACACCGTAGATTAATCCGGAAAATACTTAATCAATTCGAGAATGAATTTTAAAATTCTACGGAAAACGGACCGCTACAGGTGGGATATACGTCCTTATTGCTCAACGACTGAAACGCGATTATATTCTATAGTTTTTGTTGTTTATTTACAGATATTTCAATTAATTACCCTCCAAAACTTATAAATAAATCAAATTTAGATAAAATTGTAAAGAACATAAAATTGTTACGCATAAATTTGATACACGACCCAAAGATTTGGAGAAGACTTTTCTTGGAATAGTATTTTGAAAAGTACTGGAAAGCCTTGCAATGTCCAGTAATTTTATTCAGAGCAGAGTACTTGGAAAAGTACTTCGACTTGGTCATTTTCAAGTACCAAGTACCCCATATTTGTGTTTTCCAAGTACAAGTACAAAGTACTTGGTACCGATGTACTCCTGTACTGATAGAAGTTCTTTATTTAGTTGAAATTTTAGGTAAATCATTGCTGCCTTAGAAAAATAGTTTTTTTTTCTTTAACGTAAGAAATAAATGTCCGTTGCACGTATGAAACATAAACCGTAAATCTCTTAACTCATTTTGAACTTACCGTCTTCATTTTTCCAAATATAAGTGCCTACAATCTAAAAAATTGGTTTGTGTCTATGGGCCTGTTAACGCGTAACTAATGCAAAAACTACACATGTAGATTACTACTATATATATAGAAAATTTGAAATTGCCGTCCCCATGCATAAAACATGATCCTTATTTCCTTAGTCTTCTCACTTGACAACTTACTAGCCATTTCCAAAACATCGACCATTTTAGCATAACATTTTTTTTATCACTCGAATAAAACAAAGTGCACTCAGCGCGACATTTATTATTTACTCTAAATCCTGAGCTAGCTTACCTCAGCATAGGAATGAAATCCTCCATGTCATACGGTAAAACGAAGAAAGAGCCTTTTTCTGTTGAGAGAAATAAATCATCAAAAGAATTCGTTGACGTGAAAATTTCCAATTCGACACCTTTTCGCCATTTACTCAGAGGAACACTGACGCTGTCGCCTGTTCTATCAGGATTTCAGGCAATGAAATCTTTATAACCTTTTCATTGTCTCTAGATTATGCCGTAGTTACTTAGGCCAATTAGGAGTTCAGAGGAGAGTAAAGTTTTCATAGCAATCTTGAAGGAAATACTCAGCAGTAGGTCTTTACAGTAAATGACAGATTTATAATATAATTTTCAAGCGACTTCCTTTTATCAAGATTTAATGGATAATGACTGCCGGCAATAAGTTGTGATGTAAGGGCGGTTTAATGTAACGGGAATATTTAATCAAGGTGGAAGTAGTAAAACAGATAAAATCAGGGTTAGGCTTGTATATTTAAGACCATTAATAAAATTGATTTTAAAGGTGAAACACGTCAGTCTGTGTAGCTATCTGCTGAATTTATAATAATTGCCCCTGTATTAATATTTTCAGGCGTTTCTTATTCCACCTACAAGAAATATAAAGGAGAGCAGTCCTTTCAGAAGTCGTAAATGAATTAAATCTCTACGTTCTATGGTGGATTCTAAGATAGAATATAGGATGAATCAAGAATTATATGAAATTCTCGGGGTTCCTAGTATATTAAATTATTTAATATCTGGCAGAATTTTCCAGAATGAATAAGGTTGTCTTGAAAGGAGAGGCTGAAGGTAACCGGGAACGTGAAAAACCACATACATAACCATTTGACAACGTTAATGGCGATCTTCATACGAATTCAAACAAAAAGATAATGGGAAATTACAATTAATAGTAAAATAAGCCTTGTAGAAACTTCAAGAAACTTTTAGTCAACGTATCGACGATTGAAAATTAAAATTAGTGGGTGTGCGACATGTACGTTAGCAATGCCTGCACTAAGATTTTCCTGGACATGGCGAACTCGTCGCTTTGGACTTGGTTAGTAAGGCGTTGCCGCTCATCCCGGATTAGGAGGAGTCCTTTGCGCTTGGCACCAGCCCTTTTGGTTTTGTTAAAAAGGCTTTACCTTGTGGCATGGTGTGCCCACCGACTTTGACTTGTTCCTTGGTGCTTTGCGGGACCTAGCAGACCGATGCAGTAATTTGTAAATGTATGTGGTTTCAACAGGTTCAATACACCAAAATGATGCAATAAATATGTATGACTGATCGATCACTTTTACACTGAGAAAAATATATTAGTAAATTCAACAAAATCTAATTAGTTGACCTTTTTTTAGCTAGTTTTACTAATTTGTTAATTGTTTTATCAAATATATTAGTTTTTGGTGCTAACTGCAGTTGTTGAATTTCCTAACCGAAATTAGTTGATCTAATTTCCTTAAAATCAACCAATAAATGAGTAGATTCTACTAATTAAATTTATTTAAATTTACAATTTAAATAATGATTACACGTGTAAGTTATTTTAATTTAACTAATGCATTTGATAATCCAACGAATTAAATTTGAATATTAAACCCTTCCAAATTAGTTGAAACTACAAAGAATTAGTTGATTTTATAGTTTCAAGGATTTGAAAGAAAATTAGTTATTTTTTACAATTTTTTAGTATGTTCAATAATTCATATTAGCAAAATAAGCTAATAGGATTAGCAAAAAAATCTATTATATTAGCATATTTTCTACTTCTTGAGGAAGGAACACGAATAAATTCTGAGAAAACTCTTTAGCTATTTCAAATAATATCAATTGGCAAACTCAACAACACTAATTAGTAAAACCTTCTATTACATTAGTAGATTTCGCTAATTTACTAAAGGTGTCCACCTCAAATTCAAGAAGGAATTTTGTCGGCTATTTCAACTAATTTTAGTTAGCAAAATCATCTACCTAAATCAGCATTTTTAACTAATTTAATTAGTCAAAAAGATTAATTTATAGGTCGATTTTCTAAAGTAAAAGCATATGTATGCGTAGCAGAATACCAATCAGAATACAGATAAACGTTTTTGTTTTTTCACTTGTTTGTTTAGTCTTCTTTTTGTATCCCTCGAATGACGACCAGTTGGAATAGACACATTCATTTAGTCAATTTGTACTGTAAATTTCACTTACAGCTATACAGTTCAGATATAATTCAGTCTTTTTACTGGTGCCTCAGTCCAGTATCCATTTATAACTCGTTCGGCTTAAATTATCTGCCAGCAGGTACCTTAATAAAGTGAATTTCTTGAGCAGTAACATTAATTTACATTAGTGAAAAGTGAGTTAAAGTGATTATTGCCTATGAAAAGTGAGTTAAAGTGATTATTGCCTATTTCGTGAATATTAAAAAAATAAAAATAAAATTAGTTTGAAATTACGTTCTTGACAAAATTACAACTTATAAAATCTTCAGCATAGCACGTTTAACCTATAAACATAAAAGCTTATGCGACTTAATATAAGAAAAAAATTGTGACTAAAAATATACATTTACTAAAAAGCAGAATGGATAAATTTTGTTAATTTTTATTAAATAAATGACCTCAAATACCAAAAAATCTTTTATTGTCAATTATATTTTTTAAGTTCGTTGTCAAAACCAATTAAAGAATTAATATTTTATCAAATAACAATACAAGTCCATGAGGAGCAATTGTAATTTTCTCTAAATTCGAACTTTTCACAAATATCACACGAATATCCTATTTTTCCAGATTTTGCCAATATTTATAACAGTTTTAAACTTTGAAATTTCTTTGCAGTTCTGAGAATACTTTGGTTTATTTACCAAATTCGACTAGTCTTTTAATAAATTTGATAAACGTATAGGCTAATTTTATTGGAAAAATCAAATTAGATTATGGGGATTCAATAAGTATATTGATAAAATTATAGCAAATAAATAAATTTTTCAACTAATAACAAATGACATTCAACTAATTATATTAAGTATAATTTACTAATTACATTTGCAAATTGAACTAATGGGTTATAAAGAAAACTAAAATTGACTGAGGTATTTCAACAAATTTATTAGTTAAATTTGCCAATTTTAATTTGTTATTTTAGTATATTTTTTAAAATATTTTTACTAATTTTATTGGATAAATCAACAAGTTTAGTTTATGATTTCAACAGATATATTGCTTGAATTGCCGAAAAAAAATCATATTTTTCAACTAATAAATTCAGGTAATCAACTAATTCAATATGAAACAAATTAGTGACATTTACTAATTTCGTTTAGCTTATTGGACTAATATTATCTGAAGAACCAACTACTTTGGATTAGTTCTGTCAACAGATCTATTAGTTGACTACTGCGCTGAAAAATCAACCAATTTCGGTTTGTAAAATCAACAAAAACATTCGTTGGCTGAAAATCAACCGACGACATTAATTGATTGTTACTAATGTGTTAGCTAATTTTTACTAATCTGTTTTTTCGGTGTAAACATAAAAATTAACTTGTTCTATAAAACTTAAACTCTGTGCAGTGTTACTAATATATCATGTATAATTAATAAAATTATTATTATTGCACTATACCTTTTTTTACGGAGGGGAGGAGTGCATTACGCACCCTAGGGGGACTAGCTCCTCGCGTGCCGGACTCCCACAAAACCCGGGTCTACCGGTTAACCCCCCCCTCCCTGTCTCTAGGCCACCCCCCGGAACCATCGTTAGATATTACTTCGGGGTAACGGCCCCTTGTTCGGGCTCTTCGAGCCCCCCAGTCCATCGTCGGACGAAGCTCCCCCCAAGAGGGGTGCCAGCTCCGCTTCTCCTATGCCTTAGTAGTACTTGGATCAAACTGTCTCTGATCCAACTTCTAAAATTAAATTATGCGATCGAAAAAATGCAAGTAAATTAAAAAAATTTTAAAATCATAAGTGTCTAAGGTGTAAAGGCACTACAGGGCGAAGATTTACAACGGCAAGAGATCGGCTACAGGCTAGGTAATCCACGGAAAATAAAAATAAATAAAATAATTGTAGCGAAAAGACATAAACAAGTTTGAGGACTTTTTGTTCACAATTTAATAATAATTTTAATAAAGAAGTAATGCCAAGCAACAGCTTCTAGCTCCAAGTCATCTATACCTTGTCTATACCTTGTTTCATTGGGGAAGCTTGAGGTTCTTAGTGAGGCGATAAGCTATATCGGAGACAACAAGTCGGTAACACAGGTACTGATGGGCTGCCGGCAGGGTTTCCCAGGCCGAACAGGTTATTGTTGTAAAATCAGATAAGATAGGTACACAAAAAATCCTGTTAGTCTCGCACTGGAAAAACAGAAGGAACTGTGTACTTCAGGTTGTAGATCGGCTAAGCCGAGAAATCCACCCTCTGGGGAAGCCAGCCCCACAGATTCTGGGGGGGAGGCATTTATTGCCGTTATGTGACGTCGATGAGATGGATGGATAAGTCTCGCAATGACAACAGAAGAACTAAAACGGTTTGACCAACACGACATGTCTAACGTTCGAGGTGAGGTGGACAACGCGTCGCCGAAAGGTGAAAAAAGGTCAGACAAACATGCGGATAAAGTACATGCACTAGACATGTCCGAATTTCAGGGCGAGGTAGACTAGACAATGCGGCGTCGAAAGATGCCAAGAGGTCTTCGAACCCATACATCAAAGACGAAGGGAAGACCGGATCTATATCACTGTAAGGAATTCATGCATGTGATTCTATGCAACATGAAAATGGTGGAAAGACTCGCAAATTTGAGAGCGAGGGATGCGGTGGAATATCACTCCAGAAGGAGAGAAAAGAGACTTGTAATGATTGCTCGGAATACGGATGTGGTGAAGTATACGGAGGTGCTTGATAGGTATTTTAAGGAAGAGTTGAGGGAAACACCGAAAACCATTAGAAGTTCGGAGTTACAGCTGAAGGTAATGACATCAGCTGTGAGTGATGCATTCCGGTAGGCATACCCTCTTCAGTTGACGATCAGGGTCCCACTGCCTGGTGGAATGGGGAACTAAACAACCTGAAGAAAGATGTGAGAAGAGCCTTTAACCACGCCATGAGGAATAATGAATAGCTGGGGAGGGAAAACTCTAAGGCAAAGAAGATAGAGCTGAAAAGACCTCTGCGACGACGAAAAAGGCAGTCGTGGAGGAATTTCTGCTCAAATATGGAAACTATCTCAGAAGTCAGCAGACTGCGGAAAATAGTCACATTTTCCTGTAAGCTATGTCTCCGAGGAATCTTACACCGTGCGTAATCGCATGACCACGAAATTAGACCGGACTGTGGCGGAAAGGATGGCGTCTTTGGAGAGAGTGAAGAGGGCCATAGAAAGTTTCGCACCTTTCAAATCCCTAGGCCTGGAAGGAATATTTCCTGCCTTACTGCAATAGGGCAAAAAAGCCATTGCACTGTAGCTTCGGGGAATATTTATCATCTGTCTTGCGACAGGGCATATACCGGTTAAGTGGAGGAAAACAAAG
>QYTT01090460.1:23035-39948 GCA_006980735.1 Dasypogon diadema
TATATTTTATTACAGTATTGTGCAGAGGTCATCTCCTATCTTCATTTGAGACCACACACTACTTGACTAATTCCGGAAATATTCAGAATTAAAAATACGAATTACTTAAATGTCAGAGTATTCCAAATACCGAATTAATTAAATATATTGGTATTTTAAATATGGTAGTACCTGAGTTAATACACTATTTCAATACCTGAATAACTGAATATTTTAAATACTTTGGTATTTAAATACTTCGACGGCAAGTTGTATTCGAAGAGCGAAGCATTTAAATACATGCAACACTTAATATCTGAGTAATTTAACGTAATTTAATTTCAATTTAAGTATTTTTACTTATCACTGGGTATTATCAGTTCTTTTAGTAATTATGCACACTTCTGGACTTATTTACTTGTTCAACAAGTTTTACGAGTGTGATTTTATGGTACACTTCTCGCCTACAGTTGTAAAAAAATCGCTTATTAAGCAAATACTTGTAGTTTTGTGATACCGGCCCCAAGAGTAATGCAAGATTTTGGAGTACCACTGCCAAGATCTTCTAACAGACGTATCAATGCCTCATTGCGACATGGGGACATCTGGAGGGTTTACCTTTTTCCCCTCAACGAAATATTCAGGACAAATTCCAGTAAAATACTAAAAAGGCGGCTACTCAAAAGAGAAGGAATTCTGAATGCAAGGTTTTCGGCAAAGAAAAGCCAACTCCGAGACTCAATAGCATTCGAAAGACCAACAACCGCCATTAAATCACCACCTACCAAGTTTAGAAGCTTTCACCAAGGGATGAATCGTCTTCGGGGCACATTAATCACATGTAGTTTTCAAGTAATTTGTTGGGTTCGAATAAAAAAAACTTTTGTAAATAAGGCCTTTACGAAGAGATGCTGTAACGTAAATATCTCAGTTGCTTGTAGGCATAGGTACTGTCCAGTGCTGAATGACCTAATGAACCGCGTTGACTGCATGTGTCAGCTGGTCCTTCCATTATTCGGCATCACCAGGTCACCGTTCACTGTTTGTTTAGCTTCCTACTGACGCGCTGGCCAAGTCCACAATACATTTCTATTGCTTGAGGGTGTTCGCATTACATGAGTCTTCCTTCGTTGCCAGGTTCCAGAGACGGTTGCGTCTCGAGTATTTGGCAATGTAGGAGGTCACATTCAACTGCAACTGCAAGTGGCCAGCGCTAGCATCTGTGCAGGAGGCAGACTAGCCCTTCGCTGGAAGTGCAGGCCACGGTGTCTGCAGCACTTCACTATGGGGCTTCTCACCGCTCTAGAACGCTAAAAACGCGAAAGGTAAGTCCGTCGCTGGTCCATCAAGGCTGGCGCCACGAAACAGGATAGTCCTATCGCATTCTATTCCTGAATTCAAAATTATTAGTTCGTTTAGGTTTCCTTTGTTTTTTTGGCGATTTTAAATTCAAAATTAGTGAAATCTTGTTGCAGCTCTCACTAGCCTCGCGCACTTTTTCCTTTAAATTTAAATATTGACTTCTCCAAATTTCCTGTAAAAATGTACTTTTTTGGATATTTTTATATTCTAGTTTTATTTTTTACCAATATGAATAAATCTGTACAAAGTCGCCAAAACATGAACTAATAAATATGGAATAAAGAGCAATTTGAATGCATTCTTGAGGTTAATATTGAAAACAATACTGAGTAGCAATAATCAACGAAAGTTCGACATGAGAAATTATTTTGGGTTTTAGCTTTGATTGGAAAAATATTACTAAATGAATAATTATTATTGATGATTTTAAACAATAACACTTAAACATGATTTTTATTATTGAGAGGGAAAATAAAACCTCATATTTAATAATTATTTACGATTATAATAAGGTGGAAGAAGGTGAAGGTGGAACCAAAAATACTTAAGAAGTGCTTTTTTTAAACTAGTTAGAGTTTAGGAGAAATAATCCAAACTGCATTAAAAGAGTCGAAAGATATCGTTTTTAAATTGCTTGACAACATTGTTAAATGCAGCGTTAACTAGGAGTTTAAAGATGTGATAAAAAAGGCATAAAATTTTTGATGATGGTCAAGCTGGAAAAGGTCACTGTACTGCTGATAACCTCTATAATCTGGTAAATATAGTTTATCGCCTTTGGCATTACAAAATAAATAAAGCATATTGTGTTTTAATAGATGTGAAGGCAGCTTTTGATAAAATTCCCAGAAATGATGATATGGAAATTTTATTGTATTGATGCTTCCAACAAGACCATAAAGTACGTCAAGCAATCAAGCTTCATATGGAGTATAGTGATTGGTTTAAAACGGAAAACATCTACAGATATCCGAATACTACTTTGTAAAGGTGCATTCGCAAATTATAAAAAAATTTTATTTTTCATTATACTTTAAATTATTTTTATTTAAATTTTAAATTTGTGTTGTCTATAGACATATATATATATATATATATATATATATATATTGCTGATACTGCTGCCCCAGTTAGCATGCAGCCCAGCGTCTAAGAAAATAATCTGAAAGGAAAATTTTAAAATATTATACATAATAATTTGATACTTTATTTTATTTATTATGGTTGCAAGAGTTTAAAATAATGGTCATGGTTACAATCTCTGGAGAAATTCTTATAAAACTTAATTGGGCGTTGATTGAAGTTGATCAGTCTATTCCCTTCAGGAACAACTAAGGTATTGGATTTTTTTTTACATAATTTCGCTCTATTATTTTTATTGTTTTCTGACTTTAAAGTACAACCATTTTAACATACAAATCTGGTTGTTATAGAAGTATATTTGGTTGTATTTGAATTTGGGAAAGTTGTCATTTATTGGAAATGGTTGGCGCTGAATTTGATTTGGTTGGTCTTGTTTTTTAAATAGGTGTGCTTGATTTTGATTTGGTTGGCATTGAAATTGATTTGGTTGATCTTGACTTTGATCTGGTTGTAGCTATTCTTGAAAGGGTTGCTTTTGAAGTGTAAATGATATATATATACATCTGTCGGTATTAGTCACGGATCTGGTACCATGCATGGAAGAAAAAAACAAAGCAGTCGAGCAAACGATATCAATGTTTTTTTACACATCATCTGCGAAGAGTTAATATTCTCGAAGAATGGGTGATTCTAATCAGTAATATCCTAAATACATAGTACTCCGTCTTAAAAAGAAGCGAGTATGTAAAAACCGATAGATATTTAAGATCGATCTTAGAACTCAAGAACAGCATAGATCTTGGAACTTATTGTCCAACCACCTACAATGTATTTTATAAACTTATGTTATGTATATAGTAGGACGAAATGGCGTCCGACAATTGGAAATAATCAATCATAATTCCAATCCATAAAAAGGCAGCAATTAACGTAGAATTTTCTTATAAAGCGCTCCTCATTAAATGTTTTCATATATTGAATTCTCATCGACGGTGTGTATACCATATCAGAACTGTGCTGCAACTAGTCCTACTGTGTGCAGTCAAAGTTCATAAATGCTGATTCTGGAGTATGCTCCGTTTTCATGTTGTCAGAGAAAATCGCTACTATAAAAAATTGTTGCCTGTCAAGAACCAACCAGAAAAAATTTTGACTATTATAGGGATTCACATGATGACGGCACCGGACTACACCAATGTAGAAAAGAATATACTGACGGAATCGGTTCCAGCCGAAAAAAATACGAAAATGACAGATTCTAATGTGGTATACTAAAATTCTTCTTAAACCAATGTTGGTTTAAGAAGAATTTCAGTATTGGCGACTAAAACTTTGAACGGTGAATTCCTTAAATCATCTCGAGGCACATCTTAACCCCACCAGCAGAGAGATATGGAGCTACATTACACCATGAGTTTTGCTTTGATGAAACGCCTTTTATTGTAAACTTTTCTAATCTCTGATAAAAAGGATCTTTGAACGCTCTGAAATGTATAAATTTTGTGTAGCGACCGTCCTTGGAATGCTCCCTTTCCCAGCTATCTTACAACGCCATAATTTACTCTCGCCTTATGCAAATTTAGAACGTTTTAAGTTCCCTTTCGTCCACTAGGCAAAATACGCCTGATTAAAATTGGTATTATTATTTTTGAGAGGAAATTTTCTAAAGATCATCTGCCTAAATCCCGAATATGTCCACACAGTATTTTCATGTAATCGTTTAATGTTTTCTATCGGAGATTATCTTCCCTTAGTCGGTTTCTACTTTGGGGAACTGCAGATGCTGCTAATGAAGCTGCAATTGAGCTCATATACCAGGAACCCTCCGCAATTGTGCCATACATTTCTGGACCTTACCCCGAATGAGCCAGTATACCTCCCACAAATATCATTTTTGGTCGCGTTTATAAATTTACAAATATTATAATGGAAAGGCATAAAGCACGTATTTTGGGTCATTAGTTATACATTTTTTTATTACACACTTAATAGTACAGACGAAGTTTGTATGCAATATAATCAATGCAAAGACTGCAGATTTATAAACTAATCGTAAATTTAGAAAATGACAATCAAACTTAGAAAGGTGCAACGCTAAGGTTAATATCAAAACCTATTGTTTGGTAAATCCAAATAAAAAGATACTTCTGACCAAATCACAGCGTTTCATGAATCAGGGAATTCTCGCTTTCTCTTGCCCTACTTAGAACTCGATTTCAACGTCATCGCAGTGTTTACTACACAAAGCCATTTTATTCATTATTTCACATTTATCAGGCTTCCAATATGTAGCTATATACCTATATAGGTATACATTTAATATTATGTTTTCAATGAATCCAGTTTTACCTGGTTATCTGTAGAAAAGTTTGCTGAGATTAAGAGAAAAAAACCTGCAACCGACTTCTTTTTACACCTCATCTGATGTGTATGGAGGCTGCTTCTGGTACTGTTTTTACGTAACAAGAATACTTTACCTCTGCAACAAAATCTGACCACTTCTTACCCGATTGTGACCTGCTTAATGGATACCAATGAGGTGACAATTGGGTCAATTATTTCAAAAGTGAACTCAATCTTAAAGAGGAGATCATCAGAATGTTGCAACTGAAATGTGTTTGTATCTATTTCCAGAGAATTCAGTACTATGTCGTTTCCTTTCACCTGGATGAACTCTGTATGCGGATAAATTTTCCCCAAAGAAAGTTGATTAGAGTTTTTAAAAAAAAAATTTGCAAAAACAATGGTAATTGCAGGCGTTTATGCCAATTTTACATTTTAAAAGAAATATTTTAGTGAAATTGAAAGTCACACATGAGAATTTTGATTATCCGACTTCTATTATTACCAATTACTTCATCAGATATGAGTGCTCCTGTGTGCAAAGCTATTTCAGGTGTGTAAAAGCAGTGAATTCGACAGGTTATAATTAGAATGCTTAAAGTGCTTCATAAGAGGTCGTATAGAAAAGCAAATGAGGGTTTCTTTTGTAAAAGCCGAATTTAGTCAGAAATAACTTGGAATTCCTTTAATGACTGCATAGTTATGGTCTATGGTCACTTTTAACGCATGTTTACTTACGACATTTTTATGATTACATTAGCATCCAAATTTGGTAAAAATTTCAAATTAAAGAGAAAAGAACATAAATATTGTTCTGAGAGTTTGGCTTCCCTTTCAATTTGATGCAAATATTTTTTAAGTATATTGAAGACCTACCGGCATATTTGAGAAGATATCCCATAAACTATTACGCAAGTCTCGTTTAAAAATTAGTAACTGAATAAAATATCAAGTCCAAGGTCCTAAAGTACAGCAGAGGCTTGAAGAACAACAACCTCTAAGTGCTAAGAATCACTCACATAACAAAATCTATAGAAATCTATCTTCTCGTGGGATAAATAATTAGATCCAACCTATCGACCCAAACAATAACCAATGGGAGTAGGTACCTTTTCTTGTTTATAATTAATTATATTGCCTAACCTCAAAGCACAATCCTCCAAAGCATATGGATGGAAATTTGAAGGAAGGAGAATCCTAACAATGATTTTCACTTGAGAACTGTTGCAATTTAATTTATAATTTTTATTCTGACTTTTCAAATCGTAAAAGTCCAGCTCGGACATTGGCATGGGTTGAATCAAAACCAGATTTTGAGTCCGGTTTCCTTCAAAAACAAACCCTATAAAGACCACGTGATAGCTTTTTTTGCTTTTTTGCTAGTAATAAAAGACTATGTGTTATGAATTTGTAATAGCTTTGATAGTAAAATTGTGGACGTGAGTTCCTTCACAAAGCAGCAGAGTGATAGATGGGCGATTCCTTTTCTGAGAGGTTAGCAGAAGTACGTAATATCTAGGGTGATCGGGAAAAGGAGTATAAGTCAAAAATTTCAATTTTACAGAAACATCATTTATTTAAGTGTTTTAAGTAATATTTTTCATTATTTAGTTGACACTTGGCTACATCATGAATTCTATGATGCTGAGATTTTTTACCAGTCCTACCAAGTTTTTCGAAGGGACAGATATATTAGCTCTGAAGCGGTGTACTGTTGGCGTGCAAGTCCAGTCTGAATTGCACTGCCGTAATGCTTCCCACTATCTCCACCAATCTTAACATAGAGCTTGTAGCTCTTAGAATCTCTTTCTCGGGACAAAACTTATATCTTCTTTTTGGCTATATACCACCGAATACGTTTAATGTATTAGACGAGAATGGTCGCAGTCTGTTTGATATTTTAGTTCTGTATCTGAATCATATCTGCGATATGATAAGCTCTGCAGACGAAGTTCTACTTTTAAGTGACTTTATTTTACCCAACACTCAATGGGTATACTACGATGACTTCATCCCCAATGGCACGACACTAACCTTAAGCGTAGGGTAAGCCTGGCCATGCATTAAAATCGTTGACAAAGTCGAATTTCCATGGTTTGAAGCTTTTGCTCTGCATTTGGTGGGATCAGCTGGATGTAATTTATTATCAGCTGCTCAAGCCAGGCAAAACTATCACGGGATACGGGGATTGATACGTTTGAGCCCAGCATTGAAGAACAAACGGCCGCCATACGAGAAGAGACACGAAAAAGTGATTTTGCAGCATGACAACGCTCGGTCACATGTTGCAAAACCGATGACAATCTACTTCGAAACGCTTAAATGGGAAATCCTATCCGCCGTATTCATCAGACATTTGCCCTTCGTGATAATCATTACTTGTTCTGATCGATGGCACATGGCTTGGGTCAGCAGCACTCTCATTCTTATGAAGATGCCAAAAAATGGGTCGACTATTTGATAACCTCAAAAGACGTGTCGTTTTCCGACGTTTAATTCAAATGCTGCTAGAAAGATGGGAAAAAGTAGTAGCAATCGATGGACAATACTTTGAAATGATTTTCACTAATTTTTTAAAATAAAGCATTAATTTTCATGAAGAACTCATTCAACATCCCAATACCATTTTACTAGTTACAGCTGAAACCAAGCAAAGCACGAAGGTCACCTTTCGTATGGTCAAACTACTGAACACGCCGCTTTCCACATTTCCCGTTTCCCACCAGGATTCTATCCAAGACAAACATAGGCATTCTATGGCTGCTCATTATGGATACATGATCAAGCCATCTAACTTTATAACTACCTTAGAGGTTCGGAACAGCTCATATAGCTCATGGTTCATCCTTCTCGTATGTTCCCCGTTCAACCGGTCACTTGATGGCTTTCCTTACCGAACGTTGGCTTCACTGTCTCCATAACATCGGGAGTGAGAGGTGGTTAAATTGGACATTTCAAAGGCCTTTTAGCCAAATTCTCAGTATTTTATCTTGACCCTTCTCTTCTAATTTCCATTGAGATTTTCCTTTATGATCGTTTCATCGGTGTTATCGAGGATAGTGTTATCCATGTTTTAAGGATGGCATACCGCAGAGCTCTGTATTGTCCTCCACTCTATTTCTGCTCTTGTTTAATGACCAAAAAGAACATCATTAAAATCCTTAACTTGGGCAGAGCAAGTCCTGTCGAGTTTAATACATTCACCCAAAGCTGTTTGATATCTTCAAAATCTCTCTACACCCTTCTTCGCCAATGGGGTGAGCATTTAAAACACTAAATATTGAACAACCAAACAGCCGGATTGAGCAGAACTTATTCGAGGTATTGAAGGCAGTTATGGAGAATATTTTGAGAAGTTTATTTAAGCCGAAACAAATTATTGTATATAAATATAATTGTATTGTTAAAATAAAATTGTATTGTACAAAATAAAATTGTTATCTACGTACAGTTTTGAAAGAAAATTGGGAAAGCCCGAAATATCTTAAGATTAAAAAGGAAATTTTAAATCTTGTACGTGACTATGTCTCCAATGATAGCAGGTAGATAAATTTTCTCCTTTGTTTTGAATTTTAGTTAATAATGTTTTGGCATTGAATTGATGCCGCTGTAATAATTACAGAAAAAGATATTAAGATATTAAACTCCAGGTGTTTATTACGCATTTTGAGCATGCCTACAACAGTAACTCGGCAGCTCATGTATATGATGGTTTCGATATGCTTTTATTATTTTCGTACCTCATCAAATCGAATCTAAGCTAATTTCACTAATTTTGCACTTGGTTGAGCGATTTGCTCACTTTCTAGTTGTAGTTCAGATCGTATCTGTCATACACAATTTACCTTTTCGACTCTTGATTTCAGATAAATTTCAAAACAAAACAACTTACAGCAAGTAAACATTTGTAGTCGCGTGTTTTACGCCTGACAGCTTCAATTTTCTGAGGACTGACTGAAAAGTGTTGGTTTGAAGGTCTCTAGTTGCTTTACTTTAACCTTTTGCCATACAATAAAGCAGTCCAAGGCCTAAGGTTTTTGAACGTAGTGTTCACGTTTCTTTCTTATGAGTACAGTCCAGAATGATTAACTTCGCACGTACCTAATTTATGCGACAACTTAAGGTAGTCATGTAATTTAACTATGGTTAACCATTCACTTAGGTTAGGTTCAAAGTAAAGCAGGAAGACAAATTCTGTAAAGATGCAATTCACTTTTATTGCAGAAAAAAATATCTTCAAAGAACGAAATGGACTGATTACATTTAATCTATTTGTTGGCATTTACTTGACTAGATTCTGTTTTGATGAAAATTTTTAATTTGAGGGTTGTTATTACATGAGAAGTGCCTTATGGTTAACAACCCTCAGAGATGATGGGTTAGACTCAGATGGAAAAGCACTTTTTTTCATGAACAATTATGGAGATAATTATTACCTATCAATTCACATCTATTATAGGTTGCGGCTCTCACAACCTTTTATACTGTCTGTATTAATATGTCAATACACTCCATTGCTTAGTAGATCTCATTCATGATCCAAGAACATCCCTAGTTCCTAATCTGAGATGATCTCATGTGTATTATCGTACAAATCTGCAATCATAACCTTCGGTCCAAATTAAAATGACGGCATTAGATTCAGACAGGAATAAATTAATGTTAATTCTGTTAAAATTACCAGGAGCTACCCCGGTCAAATACATAGGGAAGCGAAGGGAGGGAAATGTGTTCTCTATTGAATGAGACTGCAAACTAAAAGAGTTCAGAAAAAAATACCAGAACAAGCACAATTACAGAAGCATCTCAATTTTTTAGAATAAAAGGCTGAGAAAATCTAAGTTTAGAACAGAAAGAATCTTCTGTGAGGCGGTGAAAGAAAAAAAGAAGAAATTTTATGATTCAACCTTAACTGGCTTTTCTTGCTTTTTTATCAACAACGAAAGTTTTCTGGAGACCTTACTCCAATTTACACTTTTGTTGCACATTAAGATTCGAGATTTTGCCAGAATTTACATCTTACGGAAGTCGTAATATATGTATTACATTTTTGCTATTGATTTCTAAACCCATTTTCGAGCAGAGTTGATAACTACATAATATCGGAAGAACTTTCATCCATGCATATGCAAAATTTTGTTGAATATGTTGTCAATATTTCTGCAGTGCAGCGGGACGTGGTCCAAAAATAAATTGAATAAAATCCAACTATCTGTTTTGATGGCAGTTGTTGGAGTCGTTTAAAGTTACACATTTTTATGAAAGCACCTATTTTCGTTCCACGAAAAATACTATTTATTTACAACGAGGCGTTTCGTTTGTTACAGCATCATCAGTTTGAATGAAACACCAGCCTAGGAATTGCTCTATTTTCGACTATTATTCGTTTTCTTTTCTATAGATCTTCTACTATATAGATTCCCCCATGGAAAGTCAGCAAAGACTGAGGTCTTCCCGTAACAGTCAGTCCACAAAGGTGCTGGAGAGGATGCTGAACCTACTGCTAGTGTTTCTGCATTATTTGTCTTACTGTGAAAATTTTACCCACAGTCAATCTTTCCCTTCGAAAGCCCATTTTCGGCATATAATTTGAGGCGCCCAGCAATGATATTCTAAATAATCTTGCATATAACATAAAAAGTCTGTTTTAGTAAGAAACTATTGATTAGAATCCAGTGATGGGATGAGATATTAATAAAATACAATTTACTTAGTTATTTCATTTATTCTCTGTTTTCGCAATATTGTGAAGTCACTATTATTTTCTATTGCAGCCATACCATCTATTGTCCATATTTTCTACTAATTTTTCAGCATAGTGCGACGGTAAATCCTTCCATGCGTTCTTCACCGACAGTAAATACGTTTTTTTCGTTTGAAGGTTTGTCTTTATTAGAGCCCAGACGTTTTCAATAGGATTGGCTTCAGGACTTTGTTAGGGCCATTTCATTACATTAATGCCTTCCTTCTTTTCTCATTCATAGGCAACTTCTATATTTGGGATCGTTGTCCTCTTGCAATACCCATGATCGATTTCCTGTTCCAAGCCAACTTGAATAATCCCTATTTATAAATTTTCAGCATCCTTTTTGCGTTGCGTTTAACTTGCCGAATCCTAGTGAACAGAAGCATCCCCATACATGAATTTTTATTGAGTTTTTTACTGTACCCATGATGTATTACCGTCCTTGTTTTAATCATACTCGTTGGGGTCCTCTATTTAGTCGAAGTGGGGACTCATTAGTGAAAACAACATTGCTCCAATCACGATTTAAATTCTTATTGACTCATTTCAAAATATTTTCTTTGTGTCTTTCGGAGAGAAATGGTTTGCTCGGAGTACTGCGGTAGTGCGGTGCGGTATCCCATGGAATTTTCCTTCATCCTCTGTCGCATGGTGTAGATAGAAGTATTGATACCTTTTTTGTTCAATTGGCTTCTGGCTCATGTCAGTGTCATGTTAGCGGATGACTTGAGTCTCATAATTAACCCTCAAAAAAAAACGAACTTTATCAAGAAAATGAAAGTCCTCTCGATGGTTCCGTCTGCTATTACTTCTCTCCATCCGGAACTAAAAGAGGGTCTTATGTATTTGAGGATCATTCTGAATATACTAAGTTTAGAGGAACCGTCGTATTATTAACTTGCCCTAAAGCCATTGGTAACAAATGGGGACTCATGTTCCGAATGTTTTCTTAGTCATCTGACCAATGGCTGCCCATTATGATGCAAAGCTTTAAAATATAACAGAATTATAAGAACTTAGAGAAACAATAAAGCACCTGCCTGGCTGCCAAATCGGAGGCTCTCAATTCAATAAAATCTATGTTAACAAGATTAGCACGTTGATTGCCGCAATTAGCATAAAAGCTTTCGTTATAGAATTACGTGTTATAATGCCTTTGTTGTAAGAGAGCTTTTAAATGCTTGTAACCGGTGACCGACATCGCGATCAACGTGTTAATTAAATTAAAAATGTAAAAAACCCCGATAAAACTACCCAATGAAACTGAACATTTGAACTCAAACTCAAATTTCTCCTTTCACGGATCTAATCTTCTATATTGATTTGATTAAAAATATTGATGTCAGCATTCTCTGTGCTTGAAAATGAAATTAAGCCTCTAGAAGTTCACTAAGATTATTCAAGAAGAGTTTTAGCTCTCGAAGGCTGATGCTTATAATCTACACAGATAATAAAGCAGCTGTTAAAGTTTGAAGAAATTATTTTATTACCTCAAACCTGTGAGGAGTTGCAAGAATGTCTTTAATGATCACTTCAAGTTAACATTATTATTATATCGGTATACGGATTGGAAGTTCTTCACTCTTCGTCATTTCACTAACCAAATACCGGCGTGGTCGTATCGTAGCTAGGCTGATGAGATCGCAGTAACTAAAACCGCCAACGAATTTTGGAGAACACCCAATGCTAACTCCACATCTAAACTTCTCCATATTAAAAACCCTTACTTAAAAATTTGTATCTCTGCCGTTTGGGGACATACCTTTCTAAAGCAACATTGACACACGGCAGTCAACTGTAGATGACACGGAGGCAAGACCTAGACTTTATTCCTGTTTCTGTGGCATTGTATGAAACTCTACCAAAATACACAAATAACTAGGACACTACTTTCTTAACGAGCTACACAAAGCAGGTACACGAAGGTTAGGTCCATTACAGCACATTGTTACCCTATTTCTAGGTTTCTTCGGATGAATTAACTATGGGCCTACAATTGTCTCGGACCTGTCCGCTATTTGCCTCAGACCTATGCCATACAGTCAATCAAATAATAGTTACTGGCTTTATTAACCAATTAAGCATCTTAAACGCAGATGATCTTTACACTGATCGGGAGGCGGAAGTGGTTACTCTTGATATTTCGAAGGCCTCTGACAGGGCCTGGTACTCCGCTCTTTTAGCTAAACTTCCAGCAAATGCTTTAGACCAATCTCTTCTCATTTGGATTGGAAGTTTCCTTTCTGATCGTTCCATTTGTGTTACTGTGGACGGTATCACCTCCAACTCTTATAACATCAATGCCGACGTGTCGCAAGGTTCTGCATTGTCTCCCACACTTTTCCTGCTTTTCATTAATTATCTCTTATCTCTCACTTCAATTCACAGCTTTGCTGACGACAGCACCCTCCATTTTGCGTACTCTTTTGAATCAGTCATTGATTCTCATGGTAATATGACTGATAATAATCGAGCAGGCATGAATGGATTGATTAACAACCGCATTGAAAGAATTCTCGTTTGGGACAGGGCGAATCACATCGAGTTAATAATAATCCAAAACCCAAAGTTATCTTATCTCTCTCAAACGAATCCTAATTTCTCCACCATCCATCCCTCTTTGTCAACGAGGTAAGCATTTCAAAACCGCACTGCATTATCCGCGTTGGATGAAGTCCAAAAGAAGGTTTTCAAGCATATTGGAGCACCGAGCCGTCTTCACTCTTTCATCCTTCAGATACGATTTAGCAGAACAGTGATATTTCGTGAATCCTTCTTGAGCAGAACTATACGAATAGAAAACAAACTAGCATTTTCGGTTTTCCCTCAGGACTACAAAAAAAATTGGCAGTCTGTTCCCCATGTTTTCCCCTAGGATTACAGGAAGAAGCTGTTCAAGCTGAATGTGTCTTTTTCTCGAGGAAGTTTTTGCGTCCGACGCTCTTCTTATTTCCTTTTGTGCAAGTGAATAGAACTTCCCGCACAAATCCTAAGAGGAAGTTTTTGACTCGTGCACGAAACTGGTTTTCCTTCTCATTTTTGTTCCCAGATTTCTTTCTGGCCATTTTTGCTCTCAAGTTTCTCGTTTTATCTCCCCTTCCTATTTCCCCTCTCGCCAAGGCTGTGCCATAGCATCATACCGTAAAAAATGATGTTAGAACAGGAACTACTACGATTTACGTGGATTCCGAAACACTTGATTGTTGCAATATGCAGTGATTTACAGTAATTAGTTAGTTTTCAGCTGAAAACTTATACTCTTGGACAGCTTACTTGAATCCGTCAACTTCAGAACATTGGCTTTCCATATTCACCTATTGCTGTAATATATAATACCAAAGACTTTGCAGAGAATATTTTGCTGTTAACATTGACCATTGGATTCGAACCCGAGATTTATCATTATTATATTTAATAAATACACAAAAGATAAAAGAAATACCTCGAAAGTGAAGAACTATACAAATATTTATTTTTTATTTAAGGTGTGTCCTACATAAGGACGGCAGTAAATTAATTGTAATAACGCTTCGTTCAAATGATACTTGGTAAAATGTAGTCCACAAGTTGGAGTAGTAAGTGTACAAGTAAATCACAGCAATATAAAGTTCAAAGCAATTAAAAGCTGTGACCGAATTGTAAATGAGGTTAATATTAGCGTGGTAACGAGCACGAAATATGACTAATAATATCTTACTACTCTACTCATAACGGCAATAAAGTAATTACTAAAAAAAGGCAGCCACCACATGGCAAACACGTTCACTTTTACTGGAGCAATGACCAGATCTGCGTTCTCGCTTTTAGCTAATATTAGCAGAGCAAAAGGCTCAAGTCACAGAAGCAGTGCCAATGGCCGTCTCTAAAAGACTCAGCATTGCAACGACTTGCCCTCACATAATACAAGCCAGCGCCAAACCATACTTGAATTGAACAAAACGACAAAATCTAGAATCAATATCAATAAATCTCGAACGATTTTCCTATTTTCCTTTGGATGATTCCGAAACGGAGAAAACTCGCTCCCGCTGATGACCGAATGATTGCAAGTGAATGTTGGAAGCCATTTGCAATTGAGGAAATTTCATGTACACTCCATGTGCCTACGAAAAAATTTGGAGAAAAGATAATTGAACAGTGAAAATTTTGAACAGAAAAACTTAAGGAAAGTCGGCATCTGGAAGGAAACGGTTTTCGTTACGTTCCACTTATGGCGCGTTTGGTACTTTCCGCAGATTTTTAATATTTTAGCGGGCAATAATTCAAGCAAAGGTTATTTAAACGCAAAAGTGAAAACATTTACCAAAAATTACTTCACGACTCAGTAAGCTGGAAATAATATTTCATCCATGAAATTTGTGCGTTATTAATCTTCATTTTGGGTTAAATATAAAAGTTGTCGACTGTTGTAAACATGCTGGACAAGCAAAAGTGTGCAGTCAGCCGCCCAGCTAGACAAGTGACATAGTCGGAAGACCATTTCACTCTTACAAAATCAATATTCACACACCTTTCCTCTGATCTTATTTGCGAAATTTTGCATTTTGTACAAAATCAAAACCAAAGGCATTGGGAACACATTTAAAATGCAAAATTGTGCAGAAAAAAAACCCCGGGTGACAGTGATTAACTCCATCCGAATGCATACGAGCTGTATCGGGAGCGATTTAATCACGGAAACCATTTCCGAAGCCAATAAGTATACCACGTTTGTATGCACGGTGGGAACCTTAAACTTGGTTAGACTGAACTCCGTCAAGGATACTCTACTGGAAGCATTATGCTGTATGGGTCATTATCATTTGAGCATATTTGCATTTTGGGAATGCATCAGAGCAGCAAGAAGAGCGAGGTTAACACAATTTTGCAAAATTCACCAAATTTCATGTTGGTTTGTATGTGTGTAACAAATGCCGTGTATTTTATAGGAAGTTTTTTTTCTGAATAGATGATGTAGTTTGTTACACTTTGATTTGGATGGAACAATTTCTAATTACATGATATAGTAGATACTACATAAACAAATATAATTTTGCCATTCATAAATTAAGCTCAAACTCTACTCATTTTTTCCTTGAGCGGGCCGGCGTACACGCGTTTTTTGCCTACATGCAACATATCATG
Organism: Dasypogon diadema; assembly: GCA_006980735.1. NCBI lineage: Eukaryota > Metazoa > Arthropoda > Insecta > Diptera > Asilidae > Dasypogon > Dasypogon diadema. The sequence continues at coordinate 38,673 of QYTT01090460.1, forward strand.
CTCATGCCGACACGTGCCTGCTTGCAGCAGAATGCCTGATCTGGAGGCCCTTGCCAAGTAGAATAAATAAGCACGGCCTTTTCTCGAAGCAACTCACGGTACTTTTAAACCCCCTGCATCTTCGTTGTGGATAAAGCTAGAGGGCTGAAATTTCAATTACCAAGAGCACTTACTAGACCTATCTCTACCACCAAATTATAAGTTTGTACCTAATATTTTATTACGAAATATCTCAAGTCAAAGTTCCCTTATTTTGACACTTACACACTCACCGATCATCAAAATTCTAAGGTACTTCTAGCAGACTTACGAACTTAAAATTTTTCATGCTTTTAGTGTTAAGTGTACATTGCAAGAGAAAACTATAAAACAAGCGTTATTATTTGCGTTTGGTTTGGTTGGTAATTTAACATTTCCAAAAAAAGTCTATGCAAAAATATTATTTCCAGCTGCATTCATAAATTTGTATACCAGGTCGAGTTGATGTAGATGTATTGACACCTATTCAACAACTTTGTCATAAATTGTTTTCTAATACTACCAACATTTAATGACGTTATCAATATTAGACATCTTTATTTCTATAATAAATATAGTGACTTGCGTGGAATCTTTCCCCTGACCAAACATGTCAGCAATACTTACCTATGGATGCTGTGAAGCCGTCTTGCTCAAATGAATTCACCTCGAATTATTCTAGAAACATGATTAGTTAAGTTTTTTGTTGAAAACACAGGGTAACACTAGGTCTGTTTAATGAGGCAAACTGGATTTTTCCAGGAGACCTCGGTCCACTTTCTGTGTTCAATAACGCTTCGAAATGGACCGAAGTTTCCCAAGAATGTGTTCATTGACGGCTGCCAGATTTAGTCTCGGTCAGTCTCGGTCAACTTTTCCTGCCCAAGCTCTAGACTTAAGGCAAACTCAGGAGAAGTGTCATTCGTGGAAGTGACAGCCCAAGTTGTCCAGATGCGCTTGGTCGGCTTTGACAGTTTTCCTGAGATTGAACGAAGTTTTCTCGGTTAATCTGGGGCAGTGTCTCATTAAACAGACCTACTTATTAATATATGAATATGAATCAAAATTAAATGAAAACTTACCGGGATTGGGCTTTCTCGTCTGATTTCCAAAAAAAAATACTTCACTTAACCTCACTGAACGAAAACTTACGAAATGAGCACGTGTTCCATGTTCCCGGTCAATTTAAGAAATTTTTCTAAAGCTAGGGACAGCTGTCGAAAATTTTTTTTGAAAGCAAATTTTTCAAAAAAGGGAC
>QYTT01090460.1:39968-53186 GCA_006980735.1 Dasypogon diadema
TATTATTTCCAGCTGCATTCATAAATTTGTATACCAGGTCGAGTTGATGTAGATGTATTGACACCTATTCAACAACTTTGTCATAAATTGTTTTCTAATACTACCAAGATTTAATGACATTATCAATATTAGACATCTTTATTTCTATAATAAATATAGTGACTTGCGTGGAATCTTTCCCCTGACCAAACATGCCAGCAATACTTACCTATGGATGCTGTGAAGCCGTCTTGCTCAAATGAATTCACCTCGAATTATTCTAGAAACATGATTAGTTAAGATTTTTGTTGAAAACACAGGGTAACACTTATTAATATATGAATATGAATCAAAATTAAATGAAAACTTACCGGGATTGGGCTTTCTCGTCTGATTTCCAAAAATACTTCACTTAACCTCACTGAACGAAAACTTACGAAATGAGCACGTGTTCCATGTTCCCGGTCAATTTAAGAAATTTTTCTAAAGCTAGGGACAGCTGTCGAAAATTTTTTTTTGAAAGCAAATTTTTCAAAAAAGGGACCGAGTAAAATTTTTCTAGCTACATTAAATGAAAACAAGAAAAATTAGAAGTATTTTATACTATAAAATAAAAATTTTATATTAGAAATTTTGAACCGATATGAAACGGTTCAAAAAAGCTTGGAAAATTTGAGTAATTTTGGCTCAAAACACTGGTAATACTTCCAATAGGGGGCGAGTTCTAAAGGGATTCTAAAAGAAGGAAGATAGAAGAAAAAAAAGAAGTGGTAAAATCAATACAGCAAAATAATAAACAGAAAGAAGTCATGGAATGAGAAAGCAAAGAAGACATCGGGGAACTAATGTAAAGGTGAAGAAGAAAGGAGACCCAGTCAGGACGCGGGACAATTAGAACGAGGACCGCTGTCAGAACAAAGATAAGTGTTACTGCTTTAATTTTTTATTTTTAGTCTTTGTAGTCTTTTTTGCAAATAAAAATGTTTTCCTTCCTAAATTATGCACGGTCTGCATTAAAAGATTCCATTTGTATCTTTCCCTCGTTAGTTTCGTATAATCTGATAACGAAAGTATTTGTGATAAATTGTATGTAGTGACTGGAAAATAGTTTATCAGTGGAAATCTTCAACAAAATTTTATAATGTGCAATGAATGCGTTCTGAGCCACAACCACAACCGAACACTTCATGGAGACAGGGCATGTAAAGCAACGGAAATTGATGCACAAGACGACTCACCAAACATTTCTAAGGTTAGATAATAAATAAATAATAATAACATACCATTTGATCGACGCATTACATAAAAGTATTGAACCCACCCACTTTACACTTTCAATTAGCATTCTATGACAACAACTTCGTTTTATTAATTTCTGTAACATCCTTTATGACTACAATGCTATACTAGATATTTTTTTTCTAAATGCTTGGACCTTCGAAAAACAGTCGCCTGCACGAAAGTCATAACTAGGCCCATTGTTCATCTAACCGAAAGACTAGAAACAAAACCCTTACGTGGGAGCAGGTGTTGTCAATGGTCCAACCATCCACTTGACTTGATGAAGCCCATTATAAGCTCCCAACACCCGCTCCATGCAATTAATCGAGGACACCACCGAGGTTTCTACGTCTCTTTGCCAATTGCGACGATTGTAACGAAAGGTTTCATAGGGCCTTGGTAGCTGGCTGGCTGCTGGTGCAGATTGCAATTTTCAGTCCTTGTAGGTGTAGGTTCGAAAGATATCTGCCCGCCTCCAGGATAGCCTTGACCTCCGTCTGGAAAACTATGGATCCTCACAGAGGAAGCCAGCCCCTACTCCAGCTGCGGTTTTTGATCCATCCGTGTATAAGAAGTATAGAATTAAATATGTCAACGGAGGGATTACGGAATGAGGTGCCCAATCCTCTCTCGGTTGAATCTTCAAACTCTGAGAGGGAATCATAGCCTCTAGTAGATTATCGTTGTCTGCAGCCCGCAACACCTCTATAATAGGCCGGATTATTGGAGAGATTTTCCTTTTCAGTTCCCCGAGAATTAATGGTGAGACCGAAGTCATTCGCCCAAATAACTAACTAACTAATCGAATAGCACTTTGCATCGGACTACACACCTCATTCACAGAGGATCCAGACAGAAAAATTACAAGATCATCCGCATAGCATCCGGCTCTGTAGTCGTTCTTCATAAGTAAGCACAGAAGGTTGACCTTTACGAAGGCCCACTGAATAAATGTGCGCTCAGTTCCGAGATCCACATAAATAGTCCTGCTACCAGGCATGTGCGATTCCATTCGCTGTTAGATGGTCTCATTCCATACCTATTTCAACTATTTGTGAAGGACAATGTTGAAAGCACCCTGAACCTCTATAAATATTTCTAGTGTTGATTGCTTAAAAAAAGTCCTTTTCAATAACAGATGTTGCAGGGAACAATGTTCACTGCCATCCTCCTGTTCACCAAGGACGGGTATTCGCACACAATGTGCTTTGTCATCTCAGTATCCATCAGAAATAGCCTGCATATATCATTCTCCAAAATTCTTATCATTTTGAGGTGATATCCAAAGCCTCCGTAACCAGTAGGCAAAGAAACCAACCATCTGAGTGTGAGCCCGTTCGAAAACGCAATTTATGCAAAAACTACACGTGCAGTTAATCTCTTCCCAGATAGCCTACAATTCCGATATTATCACCTCCTCAGTTTCCTGCCATAGTTATTACGAAATATTTTTAAAAAAATGGAATTTTATGTGTAAATCAGTTATCTACACGTGTAGTTTTTGCATAAGTTACGCTGTACTGCATTTCCGAATATGCCCTATTTCTCGCATAATGTTTAAAGCTTTTTCTTATAGTCGGTCCGCTTGGCAGCCTAATTCCTTTCTTAGCCTGTCGGCAAGTTATCATTTTTTCTCATCGATTTTGGTGTTCTTTTATGACTCGTTTTTTGATCAGGTCCTTCACCATGCCTCTTTCAATGACAGAATAGGGTCCTGGGCCTTCTAATTCCATAGCATCCTCTATTTTCCTAAGGTATCGGCTTTTTCGTTTCCTTCGATCCCTATGTGTCCTCTAACCTGACAAAGTGTTACATTTGAAATCGATTTCATCGTTGGGTTGTTTTTCGCTTTTCAATGTAAAGAAGGTTCATTGTTATCTCTGAAAATTACGTATGCGGTCCAAACACGCCCGTATTAGATTTAATAATGAAATCTTTTCACTGTGAAATTATAGTAGTTGTCTTTTTTCAACTCAAAAACAAAAAAAAGTGTTACATCATTTCCCAAGGCACACCTATTGAATTTTTGTACACACTCCATCACTACGGATGAATTAACCTCTGTCAGATTCATGCACCTGACTACTACTGCATTGAGAATTCTACCTCCTAGCACCTGACCTTTCCTTAAGTGGTGCAACGCACGAGCCAGAGCCATCAACTCTGCCTTGGAAGTTATTCCCTATGACAACATTGTGAGGTAAAATATTGTAAGGCACTTTCTTAAGTCGCTAACATGAGAGATGTTTCTAAAATTATTTAATTATCTAAAATTAGTATTATTCATGTACCTAAGGACTTGATTGTATTAAAATTGAAATAAAACATGCCGGGAAATCAAGCCATGAAGATGCAGTTACGAATCGAAAACACAACATTGTATGGATTCGCGCGTATGAATATAAAAAATTTTCTTGGTCCCTGGAAATGATCCGTCACTTATAAGAGTTTTTTGAATCCTTTTGGTTATCCTGACATTGTAAGCTCTCTAAATTTTTTTCCATGATCCAAGATTTTGTGTTGCCCACTTTGCCCTCACGAGTACCATGTAATATCCCGCTATCCCACCGGGCTAACCTCCATTTTTACAAGGCTTTTTCCAGTTTTCTGTACTGAAAAAGACGTGACCAATGATATGCATCCCGCATTCGATGCCTTCTCTGCTACTCTCACCAACTGATAAAGCGCAGTTTCCGTGATTTCGTCCCGATGTAATCACCTTCGTTTCCCTCGACGTTTCTGGAGGAATCCTGGCGATATTTTTAGGCATGCGTGTACAGAGTGAACGCAGAAGTTGTGGCGTTTTTGAAGTGACAATGCTCTTTCCATATTTATTTCATGTCAATTTACACCATCGAGCTGTCTTATATAAAATTAAAAGGCATTCTTGCTTGTGCAAGCTGTCAGAGGATATAATTAACATTTATAGTGAAAAATTCAAGGAAAAAATGTAAATCTATCTCAAGAAATTGTAGCTGACCTAAGGTCTGAACCAACTTTTTCCTTTTTGGAATCATTCCTTGAAACGTCAGTTAAGCGACAGGGTTCTAAACAGAATTTTGGAATATTGAATTTGCTTTTTAAATTATGACAATTCCGAAAATCAGATCAGATAACATTATGTTGTGGCAATTAACAAAATAAAAAATGGAAGCAATTAAACCAATTCGCTTACGCAACGGTTTCGTTATTTATTTTAAACGTTCATAAAAAAAAGAACGAAGTAGTTAAAGAGTATTGTCCAAATCAATTCTCAATCTTTGAATTTCCACTTCGGTTTGTGGAGTTTTAGGTGGTTTATTCCATTTTTATTGTCACTTATTCTAGTGACAAATAATAAAAATTCAAAATTCTATGTTAAACGGATAATACTTATGATTTTGTCCCTTAATGAGCGGAAATGGCACTAATCGTTCTCCAGTATTAAAAGTGTCCATAACGCCAATCTCCTCTTCTGTCAACTTAAAATCAAAAACATTGAAATTCTCCTCGATTCTCTGCTTGTTCGACGACTTGGGAATTGGAATAGCTCCGATATCGATCTAAAACATCCACAAAATATGATTATTTAAAGTATCGTAAACCATATTAAAAGTATTTCACACCTACCAAATATCGTAAAACTACTTGTGCAGGAGTTTTCTTGTATTTCTCGGCTATCGCCTTTGTCTTATCGGAGAACACAAAGTCGGGTTTCTTTTCTTGAATATTTGGACGTCCTAAAGGGCAATAAGCTGTTAGTGTAATATCCCGATCTTTGCAGAATTTAATCAATTTTTTCTGATTTAGTGCTGGATGGCACTCGACCTGGAATAAGAGGTATTTTCCTCATGGATATATACATAATTGAGCACAAATATATTACCTGATTCGTCACAGGTTTAATCTCACAATTTTTCAAAACTCTATCAATTTGCTCACTATTAAAATTAGAAACACCAATACTCTTCACCAGACCAGATTTTACTAACTGCTCCATCGCTTTATATGTTTCTAAATAGTCCACATCACTGCAAATATTTTAAGAGTTTTACAAATCTGCAGTCTTCTTACATTTCTTAAAATGCTGTTTACTTACTTACCTTAGGATTAATTTCCCATTTTCATCTTTTGGTAATAGCGTATTATCATCAACATATGCGTAAGCTACTGGAAGGTGCATCAAATACAAATCAATATATTCTAAACCGAGATTTGAGAGTGATTTTCTGCAAGCATATTCGACCTTATCCTTCGCATGATGAATATTCCAAAGCTATCAAAAACAATAAAACTATATTTAAATGAAAATAACAGATTATGTGACGCACTTTAGTGACAACAAATACGTCTTCTCGGCTTATGACTCCTTCAGAGATTTTATCTCTGATTGCTTTGCCTACTTGTGCTTCGTTTTGATAAAAGTATGCAGTGTCGAAATGTCGGTAACCATGATCTATGGCATGTTTAACTGCAAGCTCACCCTCATTGTCGTCCTTTGCCTACAAAAACAAATGCTTTTATGTACTGGAAAATTAATTTAACATTTAACAAAAACCTGTTGGGGAAATATAACATGAAAACAACACTGATTAACAACAGATAACATTTTGTATTCTCTAATCGTTTTAATTCTACTCGACACACAAAGATATTACAGAGATCACTTTTAACTTCAGAATTCAAAAGGATCAAAAGACTTTTTCTATATTCACTGTAAAATTTGCATAAATCATTTCAGAATACCTAGTTCTGATTTAAGAAGCTGTCCATTATTAGATTTCTTGTTAAAAGCATCGAAAAAGTTCATAGAACGAAGCATTACATCAATACAAATTTTGTTGGCAGAAATGAAAACTTAGTTACCAGGTAGCTGCAGCATTTTACGCAAAGATGAGTTCACTAAATCTTAATTTATTCCACGCGTGTATTCTCCCATTCATATACATTTGGACATAAATGCATTCATTAAGGTTGCACAATACATTTTATTCACGTAGTTAGAAGAGGTTATTATCTAAGCAATTCAATGGCAGTAAGAAAAAAGTCTAAAGTATGCAAATAAACAATTTCAGATAAATTGAAACAGAGTATTGGTGTTCATATTGCATCTAAATACACTTTTCCATTATAAATGCCCAGTTAGAAATTTATTTATAAATTTAAACTATCCATTTTGTTGTGATTTCTGGAAATCCCGGCGCGTGGGATGTAAAATGCACGTGTGAGTCTTATAGTTTACAGCTCAAAGACAACAAATGGAGTTATAAAAAACAACTTCATAGGGATCAGAAATTATGCCAGTGGAGACTTAAAGAAGAATTTTGCAATTGGTTTGAGAGAAAGATAGATGAAGTAACTGCCCTCCTATATATTTTACTGTGTGCTATTAATATAAAATTAAATTAACACATTCGCGACTGTATTAATATTTCATCAACGGCTATTTGTACATGGATGAAAACGATATTTCTTGTTTCCGGTCGCGAATGTGTTAACAAAATTAACATGCGAATGGAGGATTGAAACACATTTGCAGTATGCAGTATTTATCATAAAAGGAGACTAAATGAGTCCCTAATAGAGTTATAATAACTTCTTTGAGGCGAAACTATAATACCTCCGTAAAAGGTTCTAAAACCAATCTAATCAAAAAGTCATTCTTAGAAAATATGACCATTAAGGATTGGGGCGTTAAAGATTAGGCACAACACCGCAATAAAATTAGTAACATCGTCCCAGTGATTATAATATCAGCATCAAATTTTAGTATTGTTTATAGGAAGTCGGGTTGAAAACCCATCGACGTTTATCAATTGTCAAGATTTTTTTTTTGCTGGCGAGAGAATCACGAAAATTTCTTGGAGAAACTTGGATTCAAAAACCGGGGAAATAGTTTTTTTCACTTGTTCTTATTCAACCGAAAGCAGGAAAATGTTTGAAGATGGAAAAGATAGCAAATTACTAACAATTAAAAAAATACTTGGCAGTGTTTCGATCCGATGACAAGACAAAATCACCGACATGGCTGTTTTTTCCTTTTTTTCTTTTTGAATATTTATTTCCGTTTCAAATTGTCCATTGTTTGATTAAAATTTTAGATTTCAGATATAATATGTATTTAAAATATATTAATGTGTAATTTTGTTTATCACCAGAAACATAAACAACAAGGAAAGAAGCTATAATTGGTTTAGACCAATTATGTTATACCCTAGACGTAGGGAAGAAAAGAAAATAATGCGTTTGTAGTTATTTGTCCGCGGCTACTTATTCTTACATATTCGCAGCTGACCTTCAAATCTACTATCCACAACCTGTCAATGCACTCTTTAGCTTTAATATTGGACCCGTCATTTCGAATCTCCAAAATTTGACTCCAGATTCGAAATCAGCGACCTCCAATAACCCATACGGACTTTTTTCATGATGATCGAGAAACTCTTGAAAAAGTTAACATTTACGACCGCCATATTTGAGCCGCCAGGTTGAATTCTTAAGCGTTAATGTTAAATTCGTAATCGTTAGCCCCAAAAACCTATATATTCGTCATTTTGCCAACATTACATTGTCCACCATATTCGATCCGCCATTTTGAACCCTGACTTCGAAGCCCCTTGTTATATATTCGATTATTTCTTCAGTTACGAGTAGTACACAGCACTTTATAGGATAGTCAGTTACACCAAAGTTTACTTTTTATACTCCTTCATTGAATATTTGGGGAAGGACCTCTGAACCTTCATGTTCACAGGTAAACAATTCTTTCATGGCATGACACATTTGTTCCACTATATATCCTTGTATCCACTGAGCACACAAGCAGTGCACAAGTACGTTTTTATCTTTTCCACCTTATTTTTGCACATCTGCATTTTGCACTGAGCATAGATCTCGGTCAGAACCTCCGGGTTTATAAAACACAATCCATGAAGTAGCAATTTGCACTCGCACACTCTGTTTTGTGAACGCTTTAATATAAAAAAAAAAAAGTAGTCAAAGTAGACCGATAGCTCAAGTTCAGACTACTTCAACTACCTATTCCTTGGTGGGTACGAAGCTTATGACACACTCAAGCCCTCTCCAACTACCCAGCGATGAAAATGGTTATCAACTCCGGAGGGAACTACTTCCATCATGAATGGAAAATTTATAAAATGGTTACAATTAATTCAAAGTTTTCCGTACAAATAACTAGTTCTGTAATTCATTACCTTCTAAAAAAGGTAATGCAGCATGTAATCACATATCTCTTTCAGAAGAGATTTAGCATGTATTTTCCTGTGAAAATTTGAGTTTTCATCGTCGCACTTACGTCGTCCAGTAGCGAAGGGAAGCCATTACCCAACAGATTCCGCAAGTAATTCTTAGTAAGCAGAACTACTCTGACTTAGACTACCACCTGTGCAAAAGATGCATTACTTTTACATGGAGATGTCATAGGTGGTAGTTAATTGTCTCTATTTTTCATTACCCAGAACTGGTTCAGTCATTGATGAATTGGAAGTAGTTATTCAAAAAATCACTATGGCCGAGAAAGTTGTTCTGACAGACAGGTGGTTAAAGGGCAAGAAAATCGCAGAACAAACCGGTATATCAAAAGCAATTGTCCTCCAGATTCTTCGTGAGCATTTGGGTATGACAAAAATCAGTGCAAAATGAGTACCGTGAATTCTTTCCTCAGTGCAGAAAATATGGCGAGTTGAGTGCTGTCAGCAATTTTTGGAGTTGTGTAAAGATGATGTAGACATTGTTCTCCATAAGATTATGACAGGGGTGAAACTATGGTTCTGTACCTTGATCATTTCTCCAAAAGGGATTCAATAGAGTGGCATTGCCCCGGAGAACCAATGCCGAAAAAAGCAAAGGTCACACAAAGCATTAGAAGGGTCATGGCAACATTTTTCGGGGATACTGAAGGTATTTTACTGCTGGACTTCGAGGGACGTAATACCGTTGTAAATGCCACATATTTAGTTGAACTTCTACGAAAGTTACGTAAAGCCATTGTCAAGAAAAGGAGAGGGAAACTGTCCCGAAAAGTACTGCTCTTACACGATAATGCCCACGTACACACCGCTACTATTTCAAAGGCTGCTGTTAAGGAATGGGACTTCGAGTAATTGGATCATCTACCTTCCAGTCCAGACTTGGCCCCAAGTGACTATTTTTTATTTGCCAAACTAAAATCTGATTTGCGGGGAGGGAAGTTTAACTCCGACGAAGAAATGCATGATAGGGCAGCGTTCGGCAGCATTTTGAAGACTAATGTTCAAATTGCTATTATAATGGTATTAAAGCGCTAATTAAAATATGTGGAAAATGTGTTGAAATAAAAGGAAAAATATCGAAAAATAATCACTTTCATTTCCCTCTCTCACCCCGCCTTCTACCTTAGGCCACGAATACTTGGACCAGACTACGTAGTAATGCGCTCGACAGGGCATAGAGACATTGCAAAAGCGATTCGAGACATTTATGAAACTCTAGAAAAATTTTCAGTTTTCATAAAGGCTCACTCTTCAGATAGTTTTAGGCAATCAAGTAGTGACGAAGCATTAGCCTATTACATAGACTTTAGATAGACAACCCATTTCTGCAAGCAGACTAGAAAGTGGTCTATGAAGACAAGTCATCGAGAATACCCATTACATCAGTCGAAAAAATCTTATCATCCTTTTGAGTCCGGAAATAATAAACTTACAATAAAATCTAGATAACTGAAGACTAATTAGAACCGGAAGAACCTATTATCCAGGAAGAGCTTGCCAATAATAGTCTTGGTTAATTGCACATATCTTTCTGGTATTTATCCAAATTTACTTTGTGAATTAGCCAAGCCAGTTTATGGCTTGTTCGGGGTTTTTGCCAGCGTTTCTATTCCACAATATGTAATCGAAAATTTAAAACAGAAAGAAAAGCTAACCCAATTGACGAGAAATAACCCAATCCTGGGCACATTATTTCTTTCCTTAAAACATTTGTAAGGCAGATGTAGCCTGTAGCTGGCAGCCAAGCGCCATTAGCCACGAAATCCCAACCTCAAATATCCTCAACCGGTCATTAACATTCACAAAAGTGTAGATAAATCAACAAAAATAAAACAGTGTTTATTTAATTCCCCAACTGCACTTACATTGTATGTTCCCAGCCCAAGAACGGGCATTTCCATCCCATTATTGAGTTTAACCTTCGGCGCTAGAGCCATTTTCCCAAACTTTTCACCTGTAGATAGACTCGTGGTGGCGAAATTCCTCCAATGAATCGACGATTCCTTATCGCTGAAGTATTCCCGATACCCTTTGCGCCCGTTGAATAATAGAGCGCCCGCACTTACAGACTTATTTGAAATGCTCGGGTAACCACAATTAAGTGCAGCGCGAAGTCGAACAGGATGATCGCCAAATTGACGAAGAGAAACACTAGAAATATTTCCATGCACCGCGCACCAACTTGCTCCGATTGTCAGCCGCCGGCAGCTGTCAACCACGAATGCATTCATTTTAGCAAACTGCGATTACCTCCAGTTTGCTGATAAGTAATTTCCTTGCTGATTATATTTATTGGAATGTACTTGGCTACTGGATGACGTCTAATATAATTCATCAATTTCACAATACAGATTTTTATTTACTGGCCACTGTCCACTTCGAGGTAATCGTGATTAATTGACACAGCCGATGGCAAGAATGTAAACAAAACGGAGGAAAATCGTTATTGTGCTTATGATGACCAGAAATTGATTTATTGATTGATTTTAACAAAATTTAATGCAATAGAAATCAAAAATTTAGTTAAATGATTAGTTGAAGTGCTACTAGCAATTTATCTGAATAATTCCAGTTTAGATGTCCTTGAAACTATTTTTAGATGATAAGGGCAATTGCCGCACATTTTTCCGTACAAACTTTAAATTCAAAAAAATATTGTGTTTACGAAAGTACCAATTATTTCTACGAGATGGCCCTACTTGCAATATGCTCAAATTTTAAACTGCAACTGACGAGCAAACTGAAATTAACGAGCAACTGAAATTAACACAAAAGTAATAAAACAGCAGCGTCTTGCGGTAGAATGTAAATATAAATCACACATTAGCCTCTACTTATTCATATATATGAAGAAATCTGTAATTGGAACTCAATTCTTTCCATTTAATATCTCCATTGTTTTTGTCTGCATTACAATGCAGTTGTTTACTTTCTAAAAAAGAATATTTGCTTACAGATTGTAGTAAAGCTATCGCGCCAGATATTTTACGTGTTAGTTCACCTGGTTCACGACTAAACAAATTTTTTTATTTTTCTGTATTCTGTATTCGTTGTGCGGTTTTTATTTATCCTGTTCTCATGAAAAACAACTTTTTGGGAGAAACATTGTGTTTTTCCAGAATAACATACTGTAACATTCATTGCATCGCATATAATTCAAATTTTGGTTAAAAGATTCCCGCTGCCGGCTGAAAAATAAATAAATACTTTGCATTTTTTATTTATTTACTTTTTTTGTGCGATGGATTTTTGCTTTTTCTGTAATAAGTCTTCGAGTATAGGTATAAACAATACTTAATACTAAAAAAAGAGAGTGATCCTGGCTATTAACAATTCGCCAAAAGATCCATCTACTCCAGAAAGAGGCGTCATTAAAATGTAACAAAGTAAGTTGCAACCCCCAGAACGGCGACTGCATTGTCTCCATGACTATATAAACGCGTAAAGCTGCCAGTTTGCGCTATACTAGGTGATTCCACATTTCAGAGCTCGATTCCGACCACTCTGAGGAAGTTTGCCAAAGCCTCGCGGTCAATGGGGGTCCCCATCCCAAATAGGGTCTCCAAACTAGGGAAACACTTAAAAAACTCATATGAAGGTCCGATGTTATCAAATTTATTACAATCAAAAATTAAATGGACCGCGCTTTCCCTAGCATCATAACCGGAGCATCGGTCATCCCTTACCAAGCCCATCCTAAATAGGTAGGATCCATCATATGTTTGGTCACATGAGAGTCTATTTATGAGTTTGGCGTTTCCTGCATTTACATTTTCACCCATCTCTTCATATTGTTCTGAATTCTCGCCACGCATCTCTCGGTAGGATCTCCTGAGCTCTCGCTCCTCGTATTCATTTCTCCAACTATCATTGACCTTATCTTTAATCTCAGTTAGTACCTCACCACCACTCGTGATCGTCTCCCTTGTCCCCCATATCATCGTTCTCGTTCAGGGCCACCCCAGAATGCCCCGGGACCCACACTACCACGATAGTGGCGACACTGAGCCATAAACCCGGGCGTGGTCGTCTAGAGTCCCCGGTCTGGGAAAGTTCGGAGGCAGCCTAGAAGAAGAAAGAATTCAAATTTTGGATATCTTATAATTGTACTCAAAATAATAATTTACAAAAAAACGCTAAAATGGAATTTTATAAAATGAAAAGTTTACACTCAAAAAATCATAAACAAACAAATAAACCTACCAATCCTTTTGCTTTTAATATAATGTATGGTAGCGTTTTCCATTTACTGTCACTACTTTTAAATCTACACCAAGCAGATTATTGAGTTTTCGCCACTCCTCTACAAAAAACACTTTTTTTCTTAAATAATAATAATTAATTCAATGTCAGTTTTTTTATTTGTGTTGGTTCTTGAGTGCCCTTCAACATAAGGAGCCTAGGCCTCGAAGGCCGGCCAACTCAAAGACACCTGCCGACTAGAAGGGTCAATTGCCAAAAGATGTCGTGGGATCTTCCAATTAGGAGATTCTCGAACAGAACTAGCTTGGCCTATTGGGCCTAGTTAGCTTCAATATAGACACATAAAACTGCACTAACACATAGCGTCACGCTCCGCGAAGCGGGCAGCCCCGGCCTCGGTCAACCATGCACACCAGAGCGCCCATCCTCGATTTGCCAGCCAAGCATGAGCCTCCCGTGTCGTACCATTCCCAACGGGGCCCAGATGGCGTTAAAGGTCCTTGGT